>JAQGAS010002068.1:0-12912 GCA_034686365.1 Pachymerium ferrugineum
AATTTCATTCCCGCCCTCTGATGACAATAATTTCCCCTAAAAATGTGGTCCGTGGATTTCCACGGGTTCCACCTAGTGTACTCTAATACTACTAATATTTAGTTATGACATCCTCACCATTATACCTTCAATTTGTTCTACCATTTCCTTTTCACTCGTAAAGTTGAATGCGCTTTCATAGTCAAAGCCATCTAAATCCCACATGAAGGTTGTGGGAGCTGCACATTCCAAATGACCAGCACTGTCATTGAAAAGACGACGTATGTAGTCATTTTCCCTGATGCAGACTTGAAACGCCGGTAAATCAAACGACCTTGTTTGTTGGACGTTCACTTCTGCGGATATTGGGTAGGAAAAATAATGCGAAATTCTCTCCACTGTTTGATAAATACACAAAATGCAACAGGCAACGAGTATTGACGAACAAAAAATCCTTGATGCAGTATATTGAGTAGTGTCAAAAAAGTGATCATACTCTTCCAGTAGTTGTGTTTTTTGTTTCTCTAGTGATGCAATTTGCGTTTGGATATGGCCACGCACACGTATTTTCATTCTTCGGGTTAGAGTCATTTTAAAGTTTAACATCGTAATAGAACTAAACAATGGTGACTGTTGATGATGTTGCCGTAAACATCCTGGAAATAGATTTTATCTTTAGTCATAAAAGTTGTTTAGAGGTTGCTGTCTTGACAAGTGACTTCTATTGTTAATTACCATATACCTCCTTTCGATTTTCTCATTTAAAATTTTCTTAAGCAATTTATAAATATTAAAATACATGTGGTAACTATAATAAAGTTGATTGACTAGTTCATAACCAAACACTAAAACAAATGTGGGTTTATTTACCTCAATTGGTGTAAAATAGTTTTCCCTATTAAGCTACCTTATTGTAACAAGATGAAATCATCTCGTCCATTGAAACTAATCTCTTCAAAAATTTTGTGAGTATTCGTATTATACAAATGACAGAGAGTAAACAGATTCCAAACCCAAATTGCCTCCTATGTCTGCCAGTAAATTGATTTCATCGTAAGAAAACCGTTCCTTGAAACTCATTTGTTCTTTGTCAAATTGAAAGATACAGTAAGGTGTGGCAGGTGGTTTCACATCCAAAAAAGGAAAGATTGTTGGTGGCGTGTAATTGGACAATTGCAATCAGTGTTTATTCAGGTGCGAAAATAGTACCCACTGCAATGAAGTAGTTTTGGTAGAGGCTGTTAATGAATTGTAAGGAGGATGGTTAGATTTTTACATTTAATACTGGCAATCTACCCTCAGAAAGCGCGATAGGATGGCAACAAAATTTATTTGGTTGGTCACAAAGTTATACCAACTTACCCATTTGGAACTGCAAACCAAATACGTTTGATGCATGGGCAGTTTGTTTAATAATGACTACAATTCCTGTGTTACCATGAACTGCCTAGATTATGTGTCTGACAACCAATGTGTTTATTCACACACCTAATCTAATTACTTGACACAACAAAGTTACAAAGCTGATCATTTGGTTACGTAAACTGTTCTTTTTAGTTCGACAGACAAGTGGCTTTGTTTTTTTGTGTTTTGTTTCGCCTTACTTGGTTGACATTCTTTTTTATCTCACGACTTTGATTAACAGGATGCCTAGCTTAATTGACTTCAATTTGCAGTGGGCTGTTTTGTTTATGATTTAGATATAGAAAGGATCCTGTCATTGTGCCATCACATTCAATTTGTTGTTACATTTTACAAAACTACGCAAAATTGCACTAGGTGCATTCAAATAATGAAATAAACGAAGCAGGGCAGCTTAAGTTTAGACATATTTGTAACACTGTTCGTGTGGACAGATTGCGACATTGTAACATCCCATGTTATTTTAGTTTTTATCAGCATAAAAACGCTCAAAAGCCCCGGTTATGAAATCGTGGGAGGATAAAAGATTCAGATCTGACATTGGCAATGTTTACATGATGTTTTTTTGGCAGGTTACTACTTACTACTTTTCAACTCACAGTCTCCTTTTGTCCTTTTATATCTTAGAAAAAGTGGAGAATGTTCTCATTCTTTTAAGTTGATCTGGGCAATTAATTACATGTTTGCAAGATCAAGTTTAGTCAAAATCGATGATTTTTTTGATATGTGCATATCAAGTTGTGCAATAAAAGAATGACGAATGACCGTGCCATCAGGTTTTATGAGATAATTTTAAATTTACGATTGTAATAAATTATTCAAGTAACTATGGTAATCTTTTGTACATAAATTAATAACAAACAAACTTTTCAGAGTTTTCATTGGTGACGTAATGAATACAAATTAGTTGAACTTAATTGATTAATTAGTTTTAATAGTCAAAGTTAGAATTTATAATGATTAATTTACCTATTTTCACATTATTACAAAAATTGTTCAAAGGAAAATACATAGAATTTAAACGTTTGTATTTACAATTAGCTCAGTTTGTGACGAACAGTTGATGCAATAACATCTGAAATGGGTTGTGTTTTCAATTCCTCTCCAAAATTTCGATTATTTTCAATTCATGTGCAATACATTAGCTGTGTAAATACTGAGTTTTTTTGCATGTGCAAACAAGAAGAGTGCAATTTATTGACATTAGAAAATGAGAAAAAGTTCTTAACTTGTGTAAACAAAGAAATGGATCGATGGAGATACATTAAAATAATTACTAATGCAGTTTAAGATCAATTTATTTGAAATAAACATTCATAACACTTAATGGCCATTGAATTTTTATTTTATTGAAATGTGTTGTAATGAATTTCTACATTATGTGTGATGAGACAACATTCAATATATTTGGCATGGTTTAGATCTTATCTGGGTAAGAGAGTAAATTATGTGCGGTGTAATAATGAATTTTCTTCTGAATATTATGTATTGGATTGTGGGGTTTCTCAAGGATCTATTTTAGGCCTTTTTTGTTTAAGATTTTTTAAAATGACCTTTTGTTAAGCCTTACCAATGTGATTTGTGTTTCTTTTGCGGATGATTGAAGTGAAATTGGTTGTGTCAGAGATTGTATTAATTATGTGCGGTGTAATAATGAATTTTCTTCTGAATATTATGTATTGGATTGTGGGGTTTCTCAAGGATCTATTTTAGGCCTTTTTTGTTTAAGATTTTTTAAAATGACCTTTTGTTAAGCCTTACCAATGTGATTTGTGTTTCTTTTGCGGATGATTGAAGTGAAATTGGTTGTGTCAGAGATTGTATTAAACTGCAGCGTGCTTTTTAATATTTACATAAACGAATAGCCAAAGTTATCGTAGTATTCTTAGTTTGCTGTTGTTGTTGTTATGAAAAACGTATTGGTCATGACAACAATTCTATTATTCCACTACAACAATATTCATATTAGAGGGAACCTACATACATCACATAGCATTTACCAAATTGCATAGCAATGTGGCACAAACTGTTTGCTTTATCCAACACAGTCACTTGTCTATGGAAATAAATAGAACAGTTGACATTACCATGACTAGTTTTGTTATATCAACTATTTACTTTAGTTGTGTGAATAAACACATTGGTTGTCAAACATAATCTAGTAAACACACAGTACTGTAGGCGTTATACAGTATAACAGATTGCCC
Organism: Pachymerium ferrugineum; assembly: GCA_034686365.1. NCBI lineage: Eukaryota > Metazoa > Arthropoda > Chilopoda > Geophilomorpha > Geophilidae > Pachymerium > Pachymerium ferrugineum. Next base: position 3,609 of record JAQGAS010002068.1, read on the forward strand.
ATGTATTTGGTTAGCAGGACCAAATCTTTGGTTGATATAACTATTATCCAGTGATTTAACAGTGTCCAAAACATCAAGAAAGTGAATATCACATGGATTCTAGTTTGTTTTTTTTACGATTCTTTTTTTACACAGTGTCAATTTTCCTGTTTCTTCACACTAAAAACTTGGGCAAATAGATTGTCTCATTTTATTTTCCTTCTATCAAAAATCATGTTGGAACTGAGAAATAATATTTAATCCTTTCAGATAATATGTAAATAGAAGTTGAAATTAATATCATGTTAGCGAGTATAAACAAAAGGTAGCTATTTGATTGGCTGAGCTACACTTACCTTTGACCCTGGCAGAGTACTCCATAAGAATTTATTACCATAGGTATAGCAGATACACGTATAATAAGCAAAATAAGTGTATCATAGACATGAATAAGATGAACTGCCAACATCTGCTGTTACGTAGAACTCACTGTGCTAGGAGCTTCCTTATGAGGGAACGGTTCAACTATTCCGGCTTATAGAAATGGAAATAAACAAGGTGGCAAAGAAACATAAAATAAAATTAATAATTTTGGAGGGCATGAAATTAAAACTACTACCTAACCGGAAGTTTTGAACCCAAGGTAAAACCTCATTTCCGCCTTTGGAAAGATATTTTAAACTGCAAAAAATCTAGCAGTTAACTGTAGACATACCCAATAAAAATGCAGTTAGCTGTAAAAAACTGCTGTAAAATTGCAGTAGCCTAGAAAAACTGGAGTAAAAATGCGATAACTAGAAAAGTTACAGAAAAAATGCAGAAAACTGGAAAAACTGTAGTAAAAATGCAGTAAAAATTGACCAACCAAATTACTGGTTTTTTCTACACTATTTTATCAGTGTACTGAGCCTTTCTAGAAAAAATAATTTAAAATGATTTCTAAAAATTCTTGCATAATTTTTACAATTTTGCAAAATTCTTGTTAAATCGTGCTAATTTCGTTTTTTTTTGCAAAGTTTTTGAAACTTTTTTTATTTGGTCATGAAATAGGACACATCTTATGGGTCAGGTTATTGTTTATTAGAATCAACCCGAATGGAGCTTTGATGTGTGTTTGAAACCACACAAAAAAGGAAATTTAGATTGGGAAGATTGTCTTGTACACATGACATAAGTGCTATCCAAACAAAGAAAATTCCAGAGAAAGCTATTCAAATGTGATACAACGCAAACCAATTTACAATTTTAAATAAAACTTTCGAGTAAATATTTTTAAAATATGAAAGATAATAATGTAACCTATGACCTCCTTCAAGTATCTTAGCTCTCAGCCTTACATAAAATTATCAAACTCTATAATCAAAAACCTTAGGACTTTTGCCTCACCCTGTAATCTAAACTACAGTTCCACATTTTTTTATTTACTCTTCTGACTTTTCACAAACAACATGAAAGCACAATATCTCTTCTCTTTCATTATTATTGGTGAGAACCGTTCCTATTTACACTTTCTTTATCTAACATAATAACATTAGGAGTTGGCCTTGTTGCTGCACAAACGACTGAATCATTCTTAAGAAGATGCAGCACGAGCAAGTGTATTGAACAGCTGAAGAAGGCGCCTCATTGTGACACGTTAGTACTTAGAACAATTTTTCCAGATCCTATTAAAGATTGAAAATTTCGGGTTCAGAACTGAAGCAATGACTTGTCTAAATAATTTGAAGGCAACATGTGAGGAGGGAAAAAACGAAACAAATATGCTTTATAAATTATCCATAGGTTTGGAAATTGCAGAAGACATTGCTTGCAAAAATCATGACATATTAAGTTGTAAGTTACGTAATTGTTTTTTTGAATGTATCACATTTTTTGTTTCTTATTTTCAAAAGCCTACAAGAATAATCCGCAGTGTTGGTTTCCAGCTACACAGTGTGCTCTGTTTATTGGGTATAAAGAGAAAGCGACCAAACAATTTTGCTAGTAAGTTGATGTGGTAGACATTACAAAACTTTACAGTTGTATGGAAATGCTTATTTGGTTTAATTAAAAAAAGGGGGGGGGGGGGAGGCCTCACTTAGACTGTTTTTCGTTTCCAATATTTTAAATTTAAGTGAGGCCCCCCCCTCCCTCTTCCCCCCCCCCTCCTCAGTCTATCTTCCATTGCACCCCCATGCAAGAGAACTTACGTTTTGTTACAATTTAATCTTAAAGTTACGTGGCTAAATTTCGGGTCACAGCGATTTCCCAAACAGGCATGATGTTTGAGACGATGGAAAAAGCCTCGTTGGAAGTTGCCTCAACAGTCATTCTATTTGTTATTTTTGTCTCACCCGTCATGTGCCTGGGTTTAGAAATGGCTAAAACCTGAAATTTAGATACGTATCTTTGAGATTAAATTGCAAAAAATATATAAAATCCTATGACTAAGAGTGTATTTTCCATGGCTGAGCTGGGAATTGAACCCAGGAAGTTATCATTGGAGGTGAGAAATGTTGTCATAACACATCTACCATCAGGAGGTATGGTGGTACGAAAGACGCTTAATATTGTCAGTGGCCGCTAGGGACAAAGCGATTGGACAGCCCTGTATCGAAACAAACTCAAAAACATTATACTACTACCATACACTATACAATAAAGTAAAATAACTAATCTGGTTTAAAATGTATGCAATATAGAGACTGTATCCCCAAATTTAGCAATCCACCCTTATGCCTTGCCAAATCGATAAAGGCCATTCTGGTTTGGTGCATCAGCATCTCTTATAACTTAGGTTGAACTGCCACCTCTGTGTTTGTGGGTTTTGTCTTATCCTTCGTCATGTTTTGTGTGAAAGTCTGAAGTTTAGTCGTCACTGCCAGCTGTTGTGGGTAGTTTCTGGTGATTCGCTGGATGTAATTTTAGGGAAATTTTGTAATTCGGAGTTGGTTATGAAGATTTTCTTGTTTGGTTTGCTCTAGAGTGTTTGGTGTGTGTTTAGTGTTTTTTGGTTTGGTTTTGTTTGACTTTGGCTTTGTAGTTTGACTTGTTCTCGCCACATCTGACCATTATTGTCGCTGGCAGCATTAAGTGCCATTCTTCTTCTTTTTTGAGTTTAATCCTGCAAATATTCCAACCATCTAAGGAGGGTCTTGATAATATAATTGCAATAATAACTATAAGGGATCACTAAAGCACCAAATTATATTTTTATTAAAGATGAACATCCACATAAATTTTTTAAGGTGGAAACTGAAGGCAATATATAGCAGTGTGAGGATTAAAAGTGATCATTCATTGGCTAATTTAGAATTGCATAAGGTTCAATTCAGATTAACTTAGAAGTGAAATAGAGTACCAAATAGGCACCACAAAGGTGTTTCCATCTATGTTATATCAACAGTACATCACATGACTTCTGCTATGGTACCGGTATATAAGTTTTATTATCCTGTCTAAATGCATTGGGTGGAATTAAATTTATAATATAGCATTTCCGTAACACACTCTGTTTACTTATTTTTATTCATTGATTAAATGCGAATTGCCCATTTTCATAAATTTTATACAATTTTAAGCCAACGCCGTTTGGTACTGGATTTGTGCAAAGAAATGGAATATTTAAACGAAGAGTGCAAAGAGCTTCACAGAAAATTCGTGGATTTGATGTATGACGCTATTGGATGTCATAGCTTTAAGTTCTGAAAAAAGTTAACAACTCTCAACTATTAAACATATAACGAATTGCAGTAGACATGTATCCATTATTCGTAACACTACAATAATTTTACTTCCCTAAATAAAATGAAAGTTTCCTTCTTTCCGCTGTAAAATGTCATGATGTTTCCTTTATCAAAGTTCAATAAAACCTTGTAGATACTGCTAAGAAAATCTGACTATTTTGCGTTATGGTTTATTGGCTTTCAGTAGCTATTGTTTCAAGTATTTACTGCATTATAAATGCAAGTATTCAGAATCAATGCACTGCTGACTTATGCACCAAACAACTACAAAAGCTTCCTGACTGTGCAAAGTATTGGCGTTTAACCCTATAGGTAGTAGTCTCTTAAAGTTGTGTAAAGTTTACTCCACGGACGTGAAGCTTATGCTTGTTTACAAGAATTGAAGAGGAAAACAGTAGATGTCTGTCCACCCGATAGCGTGTTGAATGGACAGTTAAAAGGTTATGCAATTGCGGAGTCTACACTTTGCTCTAATCTTGAATTCTGGAAATGTAAGTTAGGTTGGGGTTTAAACATTTCAGATTGAGATTTTAATTATTTATTTAAAGCTTACAAGAAAGTCAAGTCATCCGGTTGTTGGTTCGCCGCTGTTCAGTGCTCCCAACTTATTGGAACTGAAGTATACGGCTCAGTTCAGCGATATTGCAAGTATGTTTATAATGTTGCAATGGTTTTCCATATATCTTTCAATATGATTGCAAAATTTTATTAGAGATCGTGATGAATTGATTAAGCAGTGTAAAGAAAGTGAACCTTTGGACTGTAAGCCATTGCATAAGGAGTTTGTAGAAGCTATGTATCAATCTTTTGCATGTCGTACGTTAATAAATGAAGCTAATGGAAACAGAAAGACAGTTTGTCTACAATGAAGCACGTTAACAATTTCTTTTATTAAATGGAGTATTGTCACCAGTTCCAATAACCATACTGCAATGCTGTCTAATGATCTGAATAGAATGGAATGCAATAGGAATTCGTAAAAATGTACTTTACCAGGCATCCCTTTGATCGTCATTAAAATTAGTGTTCACACCAACAGGTGCAATAGTAAGCTTAAGCTATATTAGGGTTGACACTGCCTTCAAAATATGTGACACTTCAACCTAACCTAGTACTGCGCCTATGGGCGGACGTTACTTTTTAAGATGGAGAACTTTTTTTTAAAAATGGTGGTTCGTCACAAAGTTTTAATGAATTTTTACTAATTTCGACACGAAGAATTCATCTAGCCCATTTTCAAGATGGTTAGAGAGATGTCTGGTAAATTACACTTATATCGAATGTCCTTTGCATTCCATTCTATTCGAGATTGTTTCATCCGATAGTAACATTTCAGCCATTATTATAAAGTGACATTTATACCTCATTATGACTGACCAGTGGAAACATCACTTTTTCTGTAGTACGTAGATTGGCCAAACTGCAATAAAAGTGGGCCAAATTACTGCACTTCTGCACTTTCTGCTTAATATATAACACCATTAAAGTGTTCATAACTAAAGAAAATATGATATGTTACTGAGAACCTTATAAGGTAACACTTTGCAATGTACTTTATAACCAACTTAACAATAAAGTTTAGTTGGGAAGAACCAACAAATACTGTTTAGGTAGTGTCAAAAACATTTTTTTGTTGGTCAAGCTTTTTCTGTGTTTGGTCATTGAAGTTAATTAAGTTGTGATTATGCAACCTTTTGATATTGAACCATTTTGTCAAGGTTTAAATTATTTCCTCCATATTGCATAATTGGATTAGTGTTACTTGAATAAACATAGGAAATCATTAAATGGGTTGGTAATTATTTCCTTTCTGGCAGGTCAGCCTGTATGATAACGCTATTTCCTTTCTACTTTAAAATGAAATGTCGATTAAAAAATTTCTTTATTTGGAAAAATATCACTCATCATGGCTCAATTGAAGTTTGTTCTTTTAATTTTGGGTAAGTTTTTATGTTACTACCATAATTTGGATGTTTAAGCATAAATCATTTCAGTTTCAGGCGAAATGTTTATGACTACTCAGTGTGTAAACATCAAAAAACTTTGTGATGCTGATAATTGCATTTTAGAAATGAGGACGGTTCCAACTTGTGATGGAAGGTAAATAGAGATGAATGTTCACTTTGTTTGTGTAATGTAGACAATATTTCAGTAACATGGGTTTGCAATGTTTGAGATACTTAATGGGATATGGACCTTGCCCAGAAGGTTTTACTTCTACTAATTCATTGTATCAGCAGGACAGAGGTTTAAACAGGGCTGAAGTAACACTTTGTCTTTTTCCTGAGATTCATGCAGGTCAAAATTGCAGTTTATTTGAATGATTAAAATAATGAATTTTTTTTTATTATTTTGAAGAATATTTGAAGAAACCTGAATGCTGGTATTCGGCTGTTCAGTGTTCAAAGGTGCTTGGTGTCAAAGATTTTAATACGGATATTTGCAAGTAAGCTTGAAGGGCTAATTAGTGAAGCATTTCTATTAGCTTCCAGCCAATACCAGGAACTTTTTATTTTTCACCTTTCATGGTCGCTTGACATACATTTAGAAATATCTTGTGCTACACTGATATCTCTAAAGCGTACATCCTCCCTTACAAAAAAATTTGATCATTTTTGATCATTTTTTAATCTAATAATTTACAGTAGTGAGTTTTATTATCATAGAAGTCCATTTTTATGATTATTTTCTGATCAGATGAATAAATTTTTTTGTGTGGGGGCGCAGAAATAGCGCAAATAATTCTCCTGCGAACAAGATAATTCGCGATTTGAAATTTGCACGAGTTTCATAAAAAAAAAACAAAAATATAGCGAACGGAATTTCAGCGAATTTCCGATAGCGCGAAACATCAATCGCGCGTGTCTGTAGTTCGCAGTGGTTCCCTTCGAGCTTCCTTACCCTCGCGGGTGTTATATTCTTTTTCGCAGGTATTCCATTCGCGGAAAATTTTTTTCGCTTTTTTTCTGTTAGCGCTAGAAATTTTTGCAGATTTTCGGGTTCGCATTAATGCTTATCGCGCTAGTTTTTATCTTTTCGTTGTTTTTTAGTCATGTGAATATGAACGTATGTCAAAGTAAAAAGGACATCCTTTTTCACATTTTCCTTCTCTGTAATAAGTACAAACATTCTAAAACTATTGTGACAGCACTCATTTTCTTTACTGCACCAAAAATTTATATGACTTAGCACTTCATTAATACATTTAAAATCTCCTTTTTTCAGAAAACTTCATGGTAATGTTAATAAGTGTAAACAACTGGAATCTCTTCCACAAAACTGTCAACTTTTGCATCAGAAATTTGTCGAGCTCATGTACCGTACTACTCCATGTTAACAAAAATGCAAAAATTTATTATGCAAATAAATTTAATGAATAAATCCACTTACATCATCTGACTTGATACAATCTTTACATTAATAACATTATTACCAAACATAACGATTGTTGTAGTTAGTATTGGAATTGCGGGAATTGTAACCAGTGTTGTAACCAGTATTGGTGCCAGGATAGCCAGTATTATAACCGGTATTGGTGCCAGGGTAGCCAGTATTATATCCAGTGTTGTATCGCGTATTGTGACCTGTGTTGTATCCTCCACCAGATTCGTATTCAAATTTACATTCACAGCGGTTGTTCTGTTTGTCTTTGGCCTTTTTTAGAGTGCGGCCATTGCTCTCCATCTGGCAACTTTGCCAACAAGAACCTGATGAAAAAAAAATGTTGCTCAATTAATTTCAAACTTTTAAGCTACAACTTACTATTTCTGCGTCTGTACGTTTCAATTTTGATCTTCACCTTGCTTGCATCATATTCCCCAATTAGAATCAAACAAACAATCAAGCAAATCAAAGTATAAGATTTCATGTTTTGGAATTCACTGATTGTTTGACACTTCTTTGATATAAAGTGGTACAATTTTGGTTAAACTTGAACTGGTAGATTTGCATAAAGGTCATGTCTGGCATGTGTAAAGATTAATCGTATTTCCGGTGGTGAGAAATATCAGTTGTGATTTAATGTTAATTTGACATTTTAAATTTTGTTGTGCTGATAAGTTCAGATTAAAGTGGTGGCATTATGGATACCATGTTATTTCTTAATCATAAGTATTCAAGTAATGACATCATTTAGGGAAATATAATAGAAAAAGGTTGACATGTAATGAAAGGTCGGTGGTGTGGAATTACAAAGTTTATGATCACCTGCATCGCCAAACAATGGTTTTAGTTATCCGCACTGTGATTGGTAATTCCAAAAATGAGCCCCGGCCATATCATTGACTGAGAGCTCAACAATGCCCAACTTTTTGGGCCCACGCTCTAGTACAGAAGTGAGCGTTCTTGTATCGGCCGGATCATCGGTATTCTTTGATACCAAAGAAGCACCTACAGAGAGTCATCTTACTTTTGCACTATTGCAACCCCATGGGGGCGATACAGATTCCTAGTTTACCCATTTGGCATTTGCTCAGCCCTTGAGGCATTTCAACAAGCCATGTCTGAAATATTTGGTCATTTATTTACACCATATTTTGACGACTTGCCATTAGGTGGTCACAACATCAATGAACATAACAACAAAGTTCGAACAGTGCTACAACTGGCTAGAGAAAACAACATCAAATTCAACAAAAAAAAACTCAGCTAGCCCAACAAAGAGTAAAGTTTTTAGGCCACATCATCTCTAGCGACGGAATTGAAGCAGATGACAGCAAAGTAAAAGCCATAGTCAATTACCCAATACCAGCAGACAGAAGCGCTTTACAACGCTTCTTCGGCATGATCATCTACCTGCATAAATTTGTTAATCATCTAGCAAACGAAACACATCTTACGCACGTTGCTGAAAAAAGATGTCATCTTCAACTGGGAAGCGCATCACACAAAACAGTTCACCACATTGCAGCGTCTCATCTCAACTGCACCAACTTTAGTCATATTTGACCCATCTAAACAACTTGAGCTCACAGCTGAGGCCAGCTCTTATGCACTTGGAGCTGCTCTGCTGCAACCTGATGGGCCTGTGGCTTATGCATCACTTTTCCTAAATAATGCTTAAATGGCCTACGCTCAAATTGAGAAAGAACTCCTAGCCATCGTATTTGGTTGTGAGCATTTTCACTATTATCTTTATGGACGCAGCTTTACGGTACAAACCGATCACAAACCTCTCGTACCAATTATGAAAAAGCAGCACGCTGACATTTCACCTAGACTACAATGACTACGCATGCGCTTACAACGATACGATTTTGCACTCATCTACATGCCAGGAAAAGATCTGCTCATCACTGATGCACTGTCATGTGCACCAGTTTCTAACAAGCAACTCACACATCCATCTCAACAGGAACCATTAGACATTTGTACAATTGCCATAATGACAGATCAAAGGCTACTACAACTCCAGGCAGCAACAAAAAATGATATAACATGCCAGCAGCTAATAGCATACATCAAGTATGGATGGCTAAAATGTAAATGCCAAATCAAGGGACCAGCTGCCATATATTGGTCACTACAGGCTGAACTACATATAAAGAATGGACTCATCTGTAGGGGACAATGAATCATAATACCACCAAGTGAGAGACAAC
>JAQGAS010002069.1:0-12904 GCA_034686365.1 Pachymerium ferrugineum
TCTACGCTTCATTTATTAAGTGTTTTCTTTCCTCTAAAATATATTTTCAGCCATTTATTAACCATTATTTTAATACCTATTTTAATTTCCTACCCAAAATCTCTAATATTTGCTTTATGACCTACATTTTCATCTATTGACATTAATTAAAATGGATTGTCACCCCTCTCTTCATAACAAAGAGTTCACCCTACATCTATAATCCCCACTTCCTTTATGCAATCCCCTTACAAGCCTTTTCATTACCCAGAATCCTTTATCAGCTTAGAACTTCACGGGGAATTTTCAAAGCTTAATTATACACCACAATTAATCAATTCAGCCAACTCACACCTATCAATCACAACACAAGGTCCACTTGTTTCCATTATGACGCACCAGAGGGCCAACTGCAATCGCCCCTGACAAATATAAAAAATTTAGATCAAATTTCTAATAAAAAAAAAAAAGAAATTTCAAAGAATTTATCCTTGGTATAGTTAAGACACCTGTTTGTGATTAGAGTGAGAAGGATATGAGGTCAAAGAGTGGACTTTTCAACAGTTTCCATTGATCCTGTGACTTGTTTGATTAATCCCCATGTGGTTCGAATACTGATGCGGATTTTGACCCTAACCTCATCAATATCCTTTTTCGAATGACTTCCTTTGCTTTTCACATCCTGACCAAAATTAGTTCTCTGCAAATTGAGTGGCGCGTGGTTAGAGGAAATTGGTCATACTATTTAAATGTGTGAATAGAAAAATAAATTTCGTAATAAAGGATTTCCTTTCAATGTTTTTTTTCTTCTTTCTGTTGGTGGTTTTTAATTTGATTCGCTGTTTTAACGATACTGTACCTGATATTTTGGAATGCTTGGAATTCCGTTGTTGAAATTCAGGATGTCTATTGTATGGTAAAATCATGGTCATTGGATGATGCTTTTTATTCTCCTGAAAGGACGTTTTAAATTAAGTAAAATGACATCTGATATCATTGAATTTATAATACAGACTTACGAATCGCATTCGCCATCTTTGCGTTGCGGATAGCGACAACTGGTGGCAGCGAGAGGAAACGTATAAACATGGCCGATACGTTTTATAGATTTCACTTTAAACGAAGTAGATTCTACCTTTAGATGACGATCTCTGGTTACTTTACTTACGGTTTTGTGACATTAACAAAAAAATTCCATCATTACATATAAACGAGAGTTGGATTAAGTTTTTAAGCCTCGAATTAATTATTAAATACGTAATTGCATCTCCTACTTTCCCCAATGTCGACTGAACAGGGCAAATGAAAGCTTAATTTTTTCTCTTTTCATATATATTAAACGATAATTTCTTTTACGAGATACTTGAAGTTGAAAAATGAGGCAGACAAGCGGAACTAGGGGTATGAAAAAAATAACATTACAGGGGATTATACTACAAATGTGTAATAAATCAGAGGTAAGAACTTACCAACACATCACATTTAAAGAAATGCAAGAAAGAAAAAAATTCTTATTTAGTTTTATAAAAAATACAAAATTCCATATTTGGGATTTCCAATAAAAAAAAACAGCGCCATTTTAACATTGGTTTCACCCCTAGTGACGAAACAGAGAAACACCGAAATAAAATTCTATGTAAACAAATTAAAAACTTTTCCATCCTTTCCTTTTCAATTTGTTTGCTCACTAAAACCCAGTAAACAAAATATAAAAACGTCTGAAACACAACTCCAAACATTTTTAGGATTTATTTGTACAGCTGCAAATCTCAATTTCACTTTGGCATTGAGTGAACGATAAATCACCACAGATTTACATACTACAAAGCCGAATTTAAATGTAATCCCAAAAAAAAAAAAAAAAAAAATTAAAATTCATTTTTTTTAAAAAAATTGTACAAACATTAAAAAATGAGGGGAAGAAACTCTGACTATTTTGCATGAGTACAAAAGCTTCCTCTCCACAGTAATTATTTTCAAGGTTGAACCGGTGAGTTCAAGGAAGGTTGATGTGATTATCTATCAGGTAAGGGGACCCCCCGCGTGGCCTTGCCACCAGAGTGCTACCATAGTGAGAGAAATATCTGTTCCAGTCTCAATTTTTAATCGGTTCATCTTTTTTTCCCTGTTGCGAGAGGGCGCTGACATTTAAAGATGGTGGATTATGGCGTTTGATTTAATTTAACACTTTTTTTTTTTCCTTTCAGAATTAATTGGATGGTTGTGTCTAAGTAATTGGTGTTGACCTCGTTTTGTACACCGTCAGGTTTAAATGTCACGTAACTCATCAACCTTGTATCTTGAACTGGCGTGAATTAAAAGAGTCGTGAAATGTGAGAGTTTTGATGACGTCAATTGAACTGACACGTGTATAGTTAAGATAACATTTTGGCGTATTGAATTTTTCTTTTTTGGTTTCATTAAAGAATTTTTTTAAAGTGGCAATAGTTCAATTTTTTTTTTTTTGAAGCAGTTGAATGTAGGAAATCAACACTTCATCGACTAGCTCTCAACAAGGAAATAATTTTATTGAATAGTTTTTCTGTCTATATTAAAATTGAAGCAGAAATTATTGTGGGAAGGAAAGTAGTTGACGTTATGATGGCGCAGACCTGGATTTGGTTAGAGACGTGGAAGTAGTAGCAGGTTTGCGACAACTATTCCACCTTTTCTCAAAACCAAGATGGCGCTATCAGCCGATCTCGATCTATCTTGTTCGGAATTCATTTTAGCAATTTAAATAGGTGAAACTCTCATTCTGAGATCGATTTTAGACATCATAGACACTGGTTATCCTATTAAAAATATTTTTTGATCAAAAATAAGTATTTAGAGGCGAAACTATCTAATTCCAATGTGGTATTTCCATGTCACTTCCTGCAAGCAACTCTTTGCTTTCATAACATACGTATAAATTTAACTTTTACATATAATGCTGCTAACCAGCATTCTTAAAGGTTCTTTATCAATCCTACATTCAGAACCTAATCATAAAAACCATTTCCTGCAAAAACAATTTTTTCCCCAAAACAAAACTTAAAATATTACACAATCTTCTTGCCACCTTAGGTCATGTAAATGAACACTTGAACTTGTAACAAAAATTTACATTTCAAAACAAGCAGCAACAAAAAATACTTTTTTCTAAACAGGTAAAAGCTGCTACTTTTTTTTAAAAATATTTCAACCCATCAATAAACCACTCCTTTAAAAGCAAACCCTAAATAACCTTGTTATTTTCCCAATTACACAGAAGCTTTGAAAAAAAAAGAAGTAAAATACACAATTCCAAGTTAGTAATGACTTTACTTTATGACACTTGATTTATAGGTGTGTCTTCTCTACTCACCTGCTCTAACTGACATTTCAAAGAGCAAAGTGTTCCTACAAAGAAGACCGGTTAAAAAAAAAGGTTTTTATCCCTCGACCCTCAATTCACTATGATTGGGCCTTTGAAAAGAAACCTTTCAAGCAAATTTTCAAGTCTGGGCAAGTTGGGAAGAAACAAGTGGTTGGAAAATATTTTGTATGTTCAAATGGTGTATTATGTTGAGTCAGCTGTTATGAATTTGTGGCGAGGCTAACAAGATGAAATGTCTTGATATAATTTGTGATAGTGGGTTATTTTCTTGAGAGAAATGTTTTACAAGGATTCTCAGTGAAGGAAAATATTTTTCTGATGTTTGAGAATTTTATTTATAAATAAAGTGAAAGTTAATGGGTTTTAAAGGGTATGAATATGTGGACCTGTAGAATAAGTCCAAAATAAACTTTTCCTTAAAAATTTAGTTCACATATAATTTGTAAAATGGAATTCTTTGTTAAGGAAATAAAGGAATTACAGAAATTAGGTGGTTTAGTACAAATTGAGATAGTTCAGGCATGTCAATGACTTTATAATGAATAATGTTTGGCTTAACTGATGTAGCCCTAACATTCTACGTGCTTTCAACAAACGTTGCAATATTGAATACAGGCTTTAGTATATACTAAAGCTAGGTTAGTAGTACCTGTAAAGTCACGAATGAAAACGTCAAAGACAGTAACTCGAACGCAGCTTCGCTTGGTTGATTAAGTAAACGTGAGAATGCGAATCCTTCTCCAGAGATCCAATGAGAACGTACTACTCTGCGCTACTTCTGATATAAACACTAAAGTGTGAATATAAACATAATACCTCTAGATTTTGTGAATTAGTCGTAAGAAATGACGCTGATAGGAAGATCATCTCTGGTCGCCATATTTGAAAAGGTAAAACGATGTAACAAAGCCCGTGATTGGCTGGTATCACAACAGCTGGATGTGACGTCAAATGACGTATTGCATTACATCTGGCAGAGTTGCAGCTTTGGGATTCAAAGTTAGTGTGAAAATTTTTCTAAAATTTGCAAATTAAAAAATACATTTCAAGACTCTTTCTTGAGAACTCTAAAGATCCTTCTGATATTTTTCTGCAAAATTTAGATTAAAAGCACAAAGTGAGACACATTAAAAAATAACTAATTCAAATCATCAAAAAATGTACATTTAATACTGAAACACTATTCCTACAAATCTCCAAACTTAAAAAGAAAGAAGAAAAAAAAAATCATTCTTGAATCATCCATCTAAAAACAAAAATATTTACAATCTTGAGCAAGAGAGAAAAAAAAAAAAAATCAAATTTAAAAAATCAAATTACATGAAATAAAAAAATATTCATGACGTAAAACACAAAAATTTCTTCCATCCTTTGTTCTTCTTAAACTCACTCCTTTCTTGGTACATAAACAAACTATTCTTATTCTCTTTACAACTTTTCTTCCCCTTGGTTTTCCCTCCGTAAGACAATTTCGTCAACGAGTTATTCCTCTTCATCACAATTAAAATGGCCGTATCAAACACTTCCTTCAGATTTTTCTGAGTCAAAGCCGAACATTCCATGTACGCGGCCAAACCTAATTTATGTGCCAAATGTCTCGCTTCATTCTCACTCACCGGTTCCTCTTTATAGTTGGCCAATTCGATCAACACTTTGACATCACTTCGTAAATCGCACTGGGTGCCCACTAGGATTATGGGAGTTTGAGGGTTGTGATGACGTATTTCCGGAATCCATTTGTCCGACACGTTGTAGAATGACGTCGGCGAAACAACGCTGAAGCAGAGTAAAAAGATGTCGGTGTTTGGATAACACAGTGGTCGTAAACTATCGAAATCATCCTGGAATTAAAATTCTTTTTTAGTTTGCTACAATTTTTATTTCAAAGGGTACGCGCAGGAATGGTACTTCCGGTTTGGAGACAATGACCTAAATTTCGTTCAGAAGGTTATTAAACTGATTTTTTTTTTGTACGAGGTATTAATTTCTGGTTGCGGTACTTGTCTGTGATGTTTAGGAATGTTTTTTTTTTTTTTATTTTTTATTAAAGTAAGGGATTTAAGATGTAATAGCCATTTTGTGAAGAGACGAGTTTTGGTTGGTTGAAAACGATTATTGATGATCGAGTTGGTTTGTAATGATGTAACATTACGTTCTAACTGAAGTTCGTTAAGAGGTTACGAAAACTTATTCGATAGGAAAATATTAACGTTATAGACAACCAACCATACATCAAATCCATAACGTCAAGTTTAACGTTACGTTACATGTCTAACGTTATTCTATAACACTTTCACTTAACACAACGTTAATAGTTTTACGTTACATTATCTCGATTACGTTACATTCCTAACGTTATTCTATAACAGACTTAACGTAACGTTAATAGTTTCACGTTACGTTACATGTCTAACGTCATTCTATAACAGATTTTCACTTAACGTAACATTAAACGTTTCCTGTAACGTACTTGCATATACCGTTACGTTATATACATGGTAATTATCCATCAAGGATTAAACCCGACAGAAGTTACGTAACGCTACGTCCCGCACTACTTTACGGAATGGACAAAAGAAGATTCAAACAATAACCCACTCCAAAAAACCTAACCACCTGACACAATGACGTCATTCTCCCTTCCAACTCACACACCACAATCCAACGCAATGAGTCACCTAACTAGCGAAAAACACTAATAACATATCAACCGCTCTAAATACTTATGTTCTAACTACAAAGTGTAGGTCAACCTATTTTTATTTACGTTTTTATACATTTCCTTTTCATTCAAAACCGCAAAACCTTTCAAAACCCATCACTCAACTCTAGTATGTCAAGGTGATTTATATGTTAAAATATTTTTTTCCTCTGGATGTTTAACAGCCGTTACGAATCAGATAACATTTACATTCTCGGATCTATTTAAAATTTCAATGACCTCATCTAAAAATAAAAAAACAATGTGATTAATGGTGGAATAAGTGCACAATAGAAGTGTCAGAATTATTCATAAACCAGATGACTCACAATTTAGTTATTCGTTATCATTTATGAGCAAGCGGTGGTTTATGGGGTTTTAAATGACGTAACAATTAAGGAGTGACGTCATATGTTCGACCCGGTATTCGAGCATCGCGGTTAGGGTTATCGCTGGTTTATTTTCTAAATTTTTTTTTTTCACATTGATTTTTATTACGCACCTGTTGTCCACACTCCCTTCATTTCGATTCAGTGCAACCGTTTGACGAGACCAACTACCATTTATGGATACGCCTGGGTATAACTAATTTGGATTGGAAGCAGGCCA
Organism: Pachymerium ferrugineum; assembly: GCA_034686365.1. Taxonomy (NCBI): domain Eukaryota; kingdom Metazoa; phylum Arthropoda; class Chilopoda; order Geophilomorpha; family Geophilidae; genus Pachymerium; species Pachymerium ferrugineum. Next base: position 6,651 of record JAQGAS010002069.1, read on the forward strand.
ATCTGAACCTTATCAACTCGCAAACTTTTGTGCGGGTCACGGTTATTCAAATTAAATTAATGTCGTGTTTTTTAGTGATGACATTTAACTCTAATAAATCACATTCTTTAATTGTACAACACCCGGACTTTCTTTTTTTTCTAAAGAAACGAGTGGAAATACATTTCCGGTTTGGTTTTACCGACACCGCGGTAGTAATAATTTTCACTTTTTTCTTCCAAAACTCGTAAATCCAGAGATTTTTATAGAAACTAGGATAATCGTTTTTTAATTTTATAAATTTAACTTTTCGACGTTTTTTTCTGCACGGACGACTGATTTTTTGAAGAGAAATTTAAGATACGAACAATTTTTAGATGAAGCATTTTTTAATACACAAATTGACAAATTTAAACACGTAATTAATTTTTGGATGGACCGGATAAACTATTTTAACAGAATCCTTTAAATGGTAAATAATTCCTGATCAAATCGATCGTAAACAAAGATTCGGTAGTTTTTAGATGAATCGATCACGAATATTTGAATACTTAAAAGGACCAGTTTAAAGTTAGATTCGTAAAAAAATATATGTCGTAGTATTTTCAGACGAACCGGTTACGTTGATTTAAAAAATTAAGCAATTTCTTATCGATTTTGAAACATAAACCTTCTCTTAATTTTAAGATTAACCGATTGAGAAATTTTTAACAACTCAATACGATTAAACGACGCGACCGGTCATGAAAATAATGGATAAAACAAAGCATACCTGTCCAGCCGTATCGCAGAGCTGTAGTCTCACGGGGTGATCATCAACCGTTACAACAACTAAAAGAATTTTAAAAAATTTAAAACGCAATTTCTCAACAAAAATATATATACAAAACTAACCGTTATAATTATCAAAAGCTGTTGGAACATATTCGGTCGGGTATCCATTGGTTGTATAACTAACGACTAAACTAGTTTTACCAACTGCACCGTCACCAACGAGCACGCATTTAACGCGGCTCTCACAGTTGTTGTAACTTCGAGTTTCACATTTGGTTAAAAACGCCTGATCCCGCGATAAGGGAGGCATGGCAAAAGTTCAATTGCACTTCACGTTCAAAACTAAAGTCGGGTCACTGCATTTTCAACAACTCTCATCATGACATTCAAATTTTTTTTTTCTTTCTTGCCACTCGATTAAGTTTTTTCAATTGACTTGAAACACACGGAACTCAAACCGGTAAGGAAATCCCGTTAAGTTATCCAGTTGCACTTTTCCAACACTTAAATCTCATTTGTAATAGACGATCTTGTTTGGTGTTTGTAGTTCCCGAGCACCAACTTGCGAGTAGAAATCTGACTGGGGTCCCACAGCGAGTCACGGACTGTAATGATATTTATTCGGCCTTTATGACGACATCAGGTTGAAGGGTCACGTGGTTGAGTTAGTTCTTCTATTTGACACGAGACGCTGCTAGTTACTGATGTCATTGGTTTTATGGTTATTTTTAATAAATATTACGTTTTTTTTTACAGAATATTTGTGAGTAATTGTTTACATTTACGTACATAGAATTTTATGATGCTCTTGCTATGTCGCCATTAACTTTTTATTAGCCAGACATAATAAAACTAATTACATCAGTGTTATTGATTTTTAATAGTCAAACTTATTTTCGTGGTCCACAAAAGAAACAAAAAAATAGTTATGGAGGGCGAAGTTCCCTTAAATGGAACGCATTATATATATATTTTTATATATATAAAGATTTGATGATAGCATTTATTTAATTAAAAATTGATTCATTTTACAAGTCCCAATTTCTTAGCTTCTATTTCATAAATTAATAATCGCCACATCTTAACAACAAACACTTCAGCTTCTTCGTCCAACACCTGTAAATATAATTAAAATGTTCAAACATTTCGTACATACAGTATTGTATAAACATACCATTTGAACATCGTCTAGAATACTTTGAGGAGTACTTCCTACCATCACTTTAGAGCAAATAAAATCTACAAGAGTAGGCTCTTCCTCCCCAATGTACTCAACGATCTTCTTATTTATCCACGGCTTTATCCGTCTTTCCATCAAATTCTGGAAAAATAAAGAAAAAAAATTTAATAACAAACTTCAAAATCATTCCGCAGATAAAAATTAGTTCCAAAAAAACACCCAATGAGCTTAGACTTATCGCATTAATACACTGAAAGAAGTGCAGTCATGCGGCTATTCATTACAAATGAGATTTTTCAACATATAAACCCCAAAAGTGCGATAAATTCAAAAATCTCAAATCAAAAGATTCAAAATCTCGATGTAATTTTTTAGAATTACGTCATCCCCACTATATTACAATGGAAAATAATAGCCATATCATTTGCGCATGTGCACGGACTTCGAACTATTTCAACTTTAACCAGCAAAAATATATGAAAAAAAAAAGAGAAATGACGTTATTACATTATCGACAAGAGTCCAATCGATAGTATAAGCAAAGAGTTTTTCTTTCTCGGTAGGAATTTTGTCGATTAAATTTTTGATGTGTTTCCGCTTCTCTTCTTGGTTAGCGGACGATGAAGTTGTTGTGCCTGTCGTGCTACTTGAATTTGTGGTTGTGGTTTGAGCAACTGCTTTCTTTTCTTCGTCAGTGTATTCTAAATAGAATTCACAATTAACATAACTAGTAAAAACAATTTAAAATCTCAATTACCTAATGGAACTAATTTTCTTTTTCGTGGTTGGGAATCATTACTATCATCTTCATCTTGATTAAAAAATTCACCGACAACCAATTTTTTTCTTTTTGCTGAGGAATGATGAGACTGGCTAGGTGAAGCAGCTGCTACAAAAGCAAAATTCTAAATTCAATTCATTATATTAATTTATTGTAAAAAAATTTAATTACCTAATTTTAAACCGGTAAATCCCAAAGGTTTAACTTTCGTTTCTTCCTTGGGTGTCGTTATTAGATCTGAGAAGCCGGATAAACTATTTTGTGTAGTTTCATCCACAACTTCTATAGCTTTATTCCGAGCTTTTATAACTTCAGGATCAACTAATGGCAATGTAACTATCATCGGTTTCGGTTTGTTTTCTTTTTCGTCGTCGGCCGATTCCGTTTTAATTCTCGGTTTGAATTGTTCTTCCCGTTCTTTTTTAATCTATAAAATAGAAAATTTATTTTGTACTGTAACTTATAAAAATACAAATAAAATTACTTACTCTTTCGAATTCGGCATTCGGATCGGCGTGTCCTTCTTCCATTAATTTCTGTTTCAATTCTTCCAACTCTTCTTTCTCCCTTTGTCTATCCCGGTTATCGTTTTCTACTTCTTTTTCTCGTTCTTTTAAGCGACGAGACAACGCACTTCCCCTAAAATATCAAATCAAAGCGTAAATATAGAACGGCCAAGTGTTAAAGTTCACGAGTGAGTAAATTGTTTAAAAGTGATTTACAATTTTGTCACTCGGTGGCGCTAACAACGCCTCCGCCGCCATTTTTTGTTACTTACTTGTAATACTTGGGGTCGTCGCGTTCGTCGTCGTAGTCTTCTAAAAATTCTTTTAGCCGTTTCGCTTCTTTAGCTTCTTCGGCTTTCTTTTCCTCGTCTTTCTCCTTCTCCTTTTCGTATTCCCTCGCTTTTTTCCGTTCTCTTGCTTCCCAATTTCTCAATCGCTGGAATAATATCAATAAAACTATGTTCACATAAGAACGAAAATACTCTTCGGAGCAATCTTTTTAAAACCTGACGATAAGTTGTTCTTACATCATTACTTTTAACGTATACCTTTGTTCATACGTGTTCACATTAGTAGTAGTCAGAAATAATGCAAAAGGTTACATTGCTTGTACGTCAATGTGTCAAACTTTGTAACAGCAGTGTTTAAGTTGTCATTTCCGCTCTCGTACAATGTGAACACAGGTGTGAACTTGTACCCAAAACAGTATTCAAATATTAAAACTAAACTCTTAACCTTTTACCTCTTGATAGGCAGCTTCTTTTTCCCTGAGTTTCCTCTCCAACTTCTTCCGCTCATAAGCTTCTTCCTCCTCTTCCCGTTCCCTCTCAAAATCTTTATCCCGCTGCTTCAACTTATCGTAATCCGTCTCTCTGTCCCTGTCTTTGGACCGTTCTCTCGAACGTGATCTCGATCTCGAGTGATGTCTTTGAAGCGGCTCTCGCAGCCGATCTGGTGTCCGATTTCTCAACCTGTTGCTCTCTTTATCTCTTCTATCACGATCCCTATCGCCACGATCTCGGTCTTTATCTCTTCGTTCTTTATCTTTCTCTCTTCTCTCTCGTTCTCTTTCCTTCTCTTCTTCAAGTTTCTGCAAAGAGAAGTGTAGAGACGACACACATTTTAATTCATCTGAACCAACTTTGAAACCGAAAAATAAAATATTGTGCAAAATAAATTTACGAATTCCTGCAAACAAATAAATAGAATACTTCAACCTAGATACTTCCAGAGAGGAACTTTGAAAAGAAAAATATATTAAAAATTAATTTCAAAAAAGAAAATAATTCCAGTTTTGGTGAATTTCTGAATTGAAGAAAAACAGAAATCCAACCAAATTGGCAATTTAAAAAAAAATTAAAAAATCTTCCTAAATACTAAACGATTTACTATTTTTATTCATGAAATCAGTGCATCTTTGTCAAATTAACAGAGGCATCTATCTTTCATGACAAAAGCCAAAAAATGACCGGTTTGTAAACGCACCACCATTTTCCAATTGAGTTTCACGCCTATTGGCGAATAACCAACTCATTGTTACGTCATTCAAAATGGCGCTGCGCCCAAATCGCCCACTTTTTGCTCATCTTTTACAAGACAATTAAGCATAAAGCATCTAACAAAAATTAGGGTAATTAAAGGAATTATTAAACGTCCACATTTTCCACTCCTAAGCACATGAATACACACCAGACAAAAAAAGAAAAAGAAAAATAAAGAATAAAAAAATTTTCAAGTTGCACACCGTTTTAAAGAGATGCACACATTCATACCTTCCGTGTCCTTGCTTCAAAATTTAAACCTTTCACAACATAATGGGTTTAATATTTTTGTGTGTTAAATTTAAATGAAAATTTAACACAAGGAAAGGAAGAGGTAAAACCTGAGTCGATTTTTTTTCTAAGTGCAACTTGAAGTTGTCTTCAGTCCTGTAAAATAAAACAGCCAACCACAGACTACATCTGTTGCCAATTTTTTTTTCTTTTTAAAATATTCAACGTTCTACATGCTTAAATTACACATTTACTCATCTTTTTTTAAATACGTGCAAAGGAATAACAACTACCCGTAAGGATAACTAAAATATAAAAATTAAAAAAAAAATTAAATAAAAATTTAGGCAATCAAACTCACCAAATATTAGAAGGCTCCAATATCTTGATTTTAAGTTTTTGTATTTTCTTTTAAATATCTATTTTACCTTTACTTGCATCTGTCTTGCCGTGTTTAATTTACCGGACTTACTTATACTAATCTAACACCACAACCTTTGTTAATAATACACCAACATTTGCATATAAAAACACGAATAACTTAAAAAGTTAAGTTAGAAATATAACAAAGGTTTAATACGAGAGTAGACACTAGAAAAGTAACGAGATGCAACATAAAGTGTAACAAAAGTGGAAACCGGAAGTGCGTATTGGTTGGATTGAAACTCTAGATGTAGTGTCTAAGTTGTCCCGTAATAGGTGACAACTTTTGAAATGCGCAAAAAACGAGTTAACTTTAGTTGAGCATTACTAATAATCCCGATTAAACCCCAATGAAACATACAAAGAATCTATATCATACAACCAAAACTAATAACTAAGACCAATTAAACCACAGCTTCCAGGAAGTAAGCTGTGTGTTTTGTTTTGTCTTACTTAGTTGGCATCCTTTTTAAAATTACAACTTTGACTTGGCTTCAATTTGCAGTATCCTGTTTTTGTTTATCATCATAGAAATTAGGGAGTTTGCCCAACTTGACCTGTTAAGTACAGGTTCGATTTACAGAATGCGCAGTATACGAATCTTCGGTATAACTCTGGTTCTGCGCATTCCTTAAATCGACCTAAGCTTAGGCATAGGTACAGGTGTTAGGTACAACTCAAGTTCCCTAATAACATGGTAATAAGGCCTGTAACTTTTATAATTTGTGTTGCTCACATTGTGATAAAAACTATAGTAAGAACTGGGGTTTCAATCACGCACACAAGTCACTTATTATAGACTATGTCAGCACACAAGTCACTTATTATAGACTATGTCA
>JAQGAS010002070.1:0-12903 GCA_034686365.1 Pachymerium ferrugineum
TACATTTAGTTACCAAAGAGTTTATTCCATCACTTTGCTGATGGAATTAAAATCTTTGTTGTCTACGTTGTAGTTATTAAATTACAATTTTATATTTGTAGAAATGTTTTGAAAAAATAGTTAAGTCGGCAATTACATTAAATCATTTGTAAAATAAAATTTTAAAAAAAGAAATCGAAAAACATCAATGTCTCACAGCGTTCTAACAGTAAATACTGTTTACTGTTAATTTTTATAAACGTTTTCTACGTCACGGTAGCCACAATTCAAAGTGAAATTAATGTTTTATGTAAGTATTTGTTGTCATTAAATTGTAACAAACCTTACGCCATAATTGTAGTGCGTGTTCTTGGTGTATAAGTATCAACATACAAAATTTATGGTGTGTGAGTTTTTTCGGTAGGCAAATGATAGACATACTCCACTTATCATTAAAGTGTAATGGGGTAAATAAATATTTATTATGCCCTGACAGCAGTTACCTATATATTATAGGTAACTGCAACGAGGTGGTTCAGGGAGCGCTAGGATTACCTGACCTGTCTGAGAATTAAGTTGGTTTTACAGTTATAAATTCATTTATTTTCATCTGCTATATCTGTGAATTGTTCTTTATTGGTGAAGTAAAAAATGGGTGAATACATTAATAAAAAATGACGTGTAATGAAATTAATGATCTCTGCCCAATAATTTCTTATATTAAGGTAAGCTCCATTATCATTATTGGGCCAGTCTTTTAAATTGTTGACTCAATAGGCCAATAAGAATATGTTAGTTAGTTAGTATTGGAATGCTTCAAAGTGAATTAGCAATGACAAATATAAAAAAGAATGGAATAATTTTTCAAACTTTTGAAAATGTACTTTTTGACCAATAATAAATAGTTTTATCCGATTGATCATGGTAAAATACAGATAAATAATAAACTTAATTCTGACTTAAATTGGAAAATTATATTTGAAATAGTTTTTCCGACAGTTCACATTCCAGGCTTTCATTTTTTTTTTTTAATCACTGACGTTTGGCTACTCTCCAGTGAAAACCTAGTAACATTTAATCTAAAGTTTTTGTTTTGCTACAGTAATATCTTCACGACAAACGTTTAATTGAAATGTAATTTTCAATGTTAATTCAAAACTGAGAATCGATAAAAATGTCTACTAAATATCGCTTGACTTAGCCATAAATATTCGAACGTATGGTGTAAGTAAGTGAGATTTAATGTTTCTTGGCAAAAGTACATCTGGGTTTATAGAAGACACAGTTAACCAAATAAATCAAGTGCAGAAATTTGGCTGTGGTAAACTTATAAAATTTAATTTTATTGCTAAATTGTAAGATGAGTAAAACTTAATAACAATTTTTAAAAACCTTGCAATTTATAACCAAGCAATTTAAAACAAACAAACAAACAAACAAAAAAAAAAAAAAAAGAACTGATGAACTAACGGTTCAATAATTCGTTTTATTTTAAAGTTTATTTAACTGAAAGATTTTTTGCTCATAAAAACCGAAAGATCCATGTGGGTGTAGGGAAAAAAAAATAAGCGTACTCTGTTGTCACGACGTTTTAAAGCTTTAATTCTAGCATGGTAAATATTTCTCTCATGGGAATGCTGGTGTGATTATTTTCTCCATAATGTTAAGAGGATATTTTCATAAGATTTGTCTAGTTGACAAATCTTTGGGATTGGGTTTGTCCATATTTTTGTACACCTGTTTTTGTGTCCGTTAAATTTATTTGAATTTAAATTAATCTTTATCCAATGAATCTTTCAGATGAGATTTTTGAAATCACAGACCATATAAAGACTCTTGATGTTTGTGTCGGAATTTGTAATTTGAAAAAAACTACAAGTGATTAAGGCTGAATAGAAATTTTTCCATTTTTTAATATTGAATAAACTCTTAAAATTTACACTTTACTTTTTCAAATCAATAACTCTTGTGTATATCCGGGAGAATGTATGTTTTTAGCTAGGAATCATCGTATCTATGAATTAGCGGACACAAAAACGCGCTGCAATTTTTCTCCATTAAGGGCAACAGGTCAAATAATAATAAACAAAAAAATTTTGTTTATTAACTTTCCAATTTTAGAACTAATACTTGAAAAAAGAACTGTCTTCATGCCTAATCTCCTTGCTATACAAGTTTACAACCATAAAAGGAAGTTTAATTTCACACATTAGCGAGTAAGTTTATATTATATGGTTCGTGTGGGGAATTACAACAGCTGTATCTAGATAATTGGTACATTGTTTACATAAGCAGCAAATTGAGTGTATGACTAAATTTGAAAAGATTCTTGCCCGAGGAATCACTTGTATGGTTACTTTTCTGCTATTTATATTGAAAGTGAGACTAGGTATTAGGTCTCTTTTTTTCACCAAGTTATATTTAGCTTGCAAGCTGGCACTGAAGGAAGTCTTAGCGGTCTCCCTTGGCCATATTTGAACATCACTGCTGATACCATAAATATCCATGAAATTCTCACTTGACTATTCCTCATAAATTTTGGCTCTGAACCTCAACTCTATTGCACTTTAATTGACTTACCTCTTTAATCAATTATGGAGACATTTTATTTGTTGCAGTAATAATAACACAATTTGAAATTAGTTTTGTCAAGAAAATGCAAAAGTTTTGAAACTCGAAAATTTTGAGTTAATTTTTAAGATAGTGAGAAATTTAATTATTATTGGTTTAATTCTGTAGAACAATTACCTTAAACATGAACTCTGAACAATTTTCACAACCTTCAGCACAGAGAGTTGCACAGAATTCACTCTGGCTTCACCCCAATTTCTATATTTGAAGTGTCAATTTGGAAGGACAAGTAGAGCATCACTCTACACAAGACTAGGTCCAGCCTTAATGCAACAGATTTACTTAACTCTTTTAAACCACTTTGAATGTAGGTCACAAATGACGTCGTTTTCTTACTTAAGACCAAGATTAATTATTTTTCTTTCTTTCTTAAGATTCACATAATTTGTTGTACACTTAATGGTGAAATGTAATAAAATTATTCAATTTTGTTTTCATTTTGATATTTTTTGTAAGTGGCAAATTTTTAGAGTGTTGTAATTATGTTTGGTCATAGCAAAGGATATTTTTTAAAATGAAGATGGAAGACCAAATTTTTGTTCAGGTGGCTGCACTGGCAGGTAATCTAATTCAAAGTTCATATTTTTGACTCAATATTAATCAAAGTCTACAACCGGAACATAAATATAGTAAATTTTTTTTCAGTCAAGGCTGAGCGCCAAAGTCAAAATTATTCGGAAAGAAGAACACACTCCAGCTTGTAGGATGTCAGAATTTGCTGGTATACAAATTTTCTTAATATGTTCATATTGTTGTACACTGACAAAATTCCAAAATATTTTTTTTTTTAAATTCACAAAGTTGAAATTTTCTTAAAGCATTACCTATTCAGACAATTATATCTCACTTTCAAAATCCAATTGCAATTAGATAACAATGCCCAATGGTGGAATTCTAAATTAGAAATACTAATTCAAGCAAATGAAAGTAGGTACCTGAATGCAGTCACAAAACGTCTAAAATAAAATAAGTTGAACCCGCAAACTGAGAATAGAACAGTGACTTCCCGCATATGTTAGCAACTAAGTAGAAGGTTTTTCAGCCATATATAGAAAACCTAACTTTTCTTCTCTGCATTTTAAAACGAAGCGTAAAATAAAATGAAATAATTCCGAATTTTCATTTTTTTAAAAAAATAAATTTACAATGCAGTAAATGTAAAAAATGAAAATGCAGGTAAGATTATTTTCTTTGTTTTGAAAATACCAATTGTATAGTATACTTTTAAAGGGAATGGTTGAGAATCTGTTGATGAAAAGATTGATCTATTTGAAAATCAAGGGTAGGCCAAATTACAATGCCTAAAGTCTCTTCTAATGCAATTGGCCATTTTGAGTCACGTGTTGTTATTTTTAGTAACTAGGCCCTGATCATTTTGCAGCTTTAGTACTACCTCATTTTAGAAAATAGGAGGGAGACATGAAGCAAGGGAGATTCCAACCGCTTCATTCATTCTTAACACCCTTAAAAGGGATTGAGACAAGTAGTGACACCTACCAACATTATCCTTTAAATAAAGTTTAAAGTGAAAAAATTCTTTCTCCCTTATTGGAGAAACTTACACAGTCCCTCCAATCACAGCACACTTTACAAATTTATTTGGCAGTCTGAGAGACGATACTATTTTGAGAGTTTATAAGAAGGACTGATCTTGGCTCTCGTCTCAGAACAGCTTCTAGAACGTAAGTCAAGCATTGTGTGTGTTTTTTGGTTTTAAGTGTGTGGAATACCCCAAGACTTACAATAGGACCTTAAAGGATTACTGGTGCTTTGGATATTCAGGAAACAAAAGACAGGGCTGAGTATATGAAAAGAAGGGAAATGACACTAAACTAGCAGTTAGCATATATGAAATAAGCATTAATGGGTTAATAGGGGCAATTGCCTATTAATTGTACAGTTATGGTACGATCATTAACAGTCCTATAGCAGTATGTACACTGTTGCAATAGCATCAATAGTGAATTGATATTGGGTAGATGGGGCTGAAAATTCATGCTTTCAGTTTTTAATTTTATTGATGATTTTAGAAACTACTATGCCATTAACTTTCTTACACTTTCAATTTAACTAATAGTTATCATATTATAACACTAAGTACATTTGAAGAATAGTTGATAAGAACCTTTGGGTGAAATTGGGTAACAGTCTATTTTGGTATTTCCTTATTCCAAGCTCTCAAACCATTTTTTTCTCCTCTTAAAAAAATAAGAGATATGCAGACAAAGCGTGTGATCTATTCATAGCTACAAGAATTCTTATTTAGTTCTTCTTCCTTACAGGAAGGGCTGTTCTGCTGTGCTGGCCTGGTTTGTGTCACAGAAGTGTTCCGTCTTCCTGTTCATCCGTAGTTTGTGAGAAAAGAAATCGCCATGGCTGAGGATCCCGATCCAACCGAATTTTTGTTCATTTCGTTGGAACAAAAACGAATCGATCAAACAAAACCCTATGATGGCAAAAAGGCTTGCTGGATTCCCGATGAGAAAGAAGGTTTCGTCTACGGTGAAATTAAAAGCACGAAGGGGGATATGACCACCGTTGAAGTCCCTGGGGAAGGAGTAAGTCTTTTTATATTTTATTACATGTTTTTATTGTTTTTATTGTATTGGGGATACGAAAGATTGAACCGAATTCGAATTTTCTTGCCTTTTTGAAATATCCAAAATGGCCGGTTTGGCCTGTGTGGAGAATACTTAAGTTCAGTTTAACGTTTTTCAAAATTTTAAATCTTTATTGCCAATAAGAGTCGGACCTTAAAACAGGCTGCCTCTCTTCATCCTTTGAAGTGTTTAGTAATTATCAACTTTCTTATTCGATTGAGATGTAAAATGGTCTCTTCCTCATCTTCTATCACTATCAAGCTAGAATAAAAATGGCTTCGTTTTAATTTTGTTTTGCAATTCGTTGTTATTAAATTTAATTCCAGGAGAAAACTATCAAAAAAGATCTTGTTCAACAAGTGAATCCACCCAAGTATGAGAAATGTGAAGATATGTCCGAACTAACGTATCTTAATGATGCTAGTGTTTTACACAATCTCAAAATGAGATATTACCATAGACTAATTTATGTAAGTACAAATTTTAATTAAATTTTTCTTTTTTTTTATTTGTTCAGGATCGGACAGTTAAGAAGGATCTGGTTTCACAAGTGAATCCTCCAAAATATGAGAAAGCCGAGGATATGTCTAACTTAACATACTTAAACGATGCTTCTGTACTACACAATCTTAAGCAAAGATACTATGTCAAGCTCATTTATGTAAGTAGCAACTAATGCTAGGATTAATTAGCCACTTCAAGTAATCCCAGGCAATGTAAGAAGGTTCGTGTACATACGGCTGGAACCCTAACCGTTTAAGCTAGTAAAAATCCTCTATACTGCGATTGGTTAGAGGAATTCAACTGGTTTTATTGTATTGGCTGAGCGCGTAACAGTCGTATGGGAACCAAGAGACTTCTTGCATTATCGGGCATCACTTTGAAAGACTAAATTTCAATTACAGGAAATTAGGTCAAGTGGTTATTTGATCCAACGAGCGCTTAACTTTATTTAATTGCTTTCAAAAAAATTAGGCCATTTTTTTTAAAGGCTTACTTTTTCATTTCATTACACAATACATTTCAGTAGCTACTAGCATTTATAGCCAAAACAAACAAAATTAGAGCCAATTTTCTAACTTAGTAAACCTAGCACCTCTTTTCTTCCTATTGAAAGCTTGTTCTTCTAATTCTAACTAATCCTTCCAAAAGACACTGTTGAGAGATGCTCAGTTGAGGACATGAGCAATTACTCACATATCCTACACAACTGTCCATGTGTCCTGTTTATAATCTGTTGTGATGTTTTTAAACCCTTTTCAGCCATTACCTTCCACAATCCAAATATAGGTTTGTTCATTCCTAAACCCATTCCAAACTTAAAAATAAAACTAAAAATCCTTTAAACTGGCTCTGCAATATCGGTGATGAAATATTCAAATTTTAAGAATTTTTTTTTTTGGAAAAAAACCAAAAAAGATTAAACCAAGAGAAGAGGGAAAAATTAGTTGTGGTTGAACGGAAATAGCAGATTGTAACTCATCACCTAGAAACTGCTATTTTTGTTTTAACTGAGCACAAGTGTGGAAAAGCTGCTTTTTCCTCATTCTTAAACATGTGCTCAATTTCATTCAAAGACAGTTCATTTTTAAAATTTTGTTGAAAATTTAACTTTTGAAAATTCAAAATTAGAGTTAAAAATGTCTTTCTTACTGGTTTATCAGTGTTTTTCTTTTTTTGCCACCGTTTGAATGTGGATGATTTCTATTTTTGTACTGTGAACTGCGCGCACTGCCTTAGTTGGGCAGTGTGCTGCTCCAAGGTGTCTCATTTCTCAGTAGAGTATTTATTGCGCGTTGCATTCCAAGGGGAGAGAATAAATTTATAGTAAAGTATTGTTAAGTAATTGGGTATTTTTAATAAAACATAAACCAATTACAATTTTTAAAAATATATTTAAAAAAATCTTAACATCATCCATTATACATCCGTTAAAATTAAAATTGTGTGACCATACTTCCATAAATTTTAATTTCTCACGTATCCTAAGTATAAATAATATGGGATAATGTTTAATATGAAAATACGCAACACACATGGTCACTTAAAGGCCTTGTTATTTCAGCTTCAGTCAGTCCTGATTGAAAGTAAAGATTATGATTATGCGTATGTTATTCGATAATAATATTTTATATTCCCTTACGTGTGGTGATTAAATAAGCATGCGACGTTATTCATTTTTGTGTCGGACGTAAAACCTTTTGTCTGAATCAATAATGTTTTAATGTTTACCCCACAAATCTTGTTGTGTATACTGATAATTAAAAATTAATTTTCACATTTTAAAAACAATTCTTTAACATCTAAATTAAATTTAAAAAAAAAAACAAAAACCCTAATTAGCAAAATTTGGGCATGTTACCAAAACTTTGTTTACTACCAGCAGTTAGTTGATTTTATCACCCAATGTTTACACATGGGTTAATATTAAAGCTACTTTTGAGGAACCCACGACACTAAATTTAGACGCAAGTACAAAAGGAACCGTTTATTTCAACACTTACCGAATTTCACACGTAAAAAAAATTTCCAAACTAAAAAATGTGTGACTAAAATTTTCAGACGTACTCTGGACTCTTTTGTGTGGCCATCAACCCTTACAAACGCTACCCCATTTACACAAACCGTGTAGTACAAATTTACAGAGGTAGAAGGCGTAATGAAGTGCCACCCCACTTGTTCGCCATTGCTGACGGTGCTTACAACGAAATGTTAACCAGTGAGTTTGTATTTCGCAAAAATTATTTCAATAAAATAACAATATTTTTCATTCTAGACCGTGAAAACCAGTCCATGTTGATCACGTGAGTAATAAAAGAACTCATTGATATTTTCACCCTAAATTAAAAGTTTAAAGGGACAATCAACCTTTTTAGCAAATTGATAATCTACAAAAATTTGAAATTAGAAAATGAAATCAACGAGATTGTTCATTTAATTTATAAATCAAACTTATCAATACGATGTAAATTAGAATCGTAGAAAGGTGGTCGTTAGGGTTAATTGCCCCTTTAAAACCTAAAATTAACATCACTTCATTTTTCTTATTAATTTTACATCTATAGTGGTGAATCAGGAGCAGGCAAAACAGAAAACACCAAGAAAGTCATTCAATATTTTGCCCACACAGCTGCTTCAGGTGTAAAGACTAAATTCACAAGTGGTGTAAGTCTTCAAAAAGAAACACAAGAACCTATTGGCAGCTGGGGCTTTATTATAGCTTAGAAATGCTATATTCTTTTTTTTTGAAAAGAAAAAACATGTCATCAAGACAATTTGAAAGCGATATTTTTAACCTACATTCTGCTTGCTATGCCCAGAAGCAGCTTTAAAGGGGCACTTGGAATTTTGAAAAAGGCTTTGCTTTTGCGAGCATTTATCAACCCTTTTTCAATGACATTTTTAGGGTTGATTGCTTAACGTGCCCATTTTTTTTTTCTGCTCTTATTCATTTTTGTGCTAATTTATAATTTTTCTTAAGCTTTTTTTTAATGAAAAACATTGGGTTTTAACACAGAGGTGAATCTGGTGCTGGTAAAACTGAGAACACGAAGAAAGTAATTGCCTACTTCGCCAATGTCGGCGCTACTTCTAAGAAAGAGGAAAAAAGTGATGGAAAGCCCAAGAAGGTTAGGAAATAGATGTTCGTGTGTCATTGTAATAACCGATGTAAAAAATTGATTCCTTTATCAACCAGCACTTTTAAACCTCGTTTCATGCTAAAAGCTTGCTTTTTCAGCAATTAAACTGTGTATTTTGTTTAATTGGAAATTTTGTGGTAATGTTTTGTTGGTTTCATTTAGGGTAACCTGGAAGATCAAGTCGTACAGACTAACCCTGTACTTGAGGCTTTTGGTAACGCCAAAACAGTGCGTAATGACAACTCGTCCCGATTCGTAAGTATAAGTTTTTAAATAAATGATATTTTACGTAGAAGAGATGTTTAATCTAATAACACTGTTGTCAATAGGGTAAATTCATCCGTATTCACTTCGGTCCTATGGGAAAATTGGCTGGTGCTGATATTGAAACTTGTAAGTGGCATTTTTAAATTCAAATTAATTTGTGGGGGCATTATATCTATTTAATTGTATTACGGTAAACAATCACAAATGAGATATTAAAAAATCCTCGCAACAATTATCACAAATTCGCAATTTCATAGTTAACATTGTTTTTGCAAATTTATGATTGCTTTCAAATTAAAAAAACTTTTTGTCGCAATTGGGAACTCCAATTTTAAAATAACTTATTAGTCATTTCTAAATTTAAGATAACTAAATTTTTCACGAGGTCTTATGGCTTATAACTACTTAAGAGACTTTTTAACGTAAAATCTCCTGACTCATTACTGATGCATTTCTCAACATTTTTTCTCTCTAGATCTATTGGAGAAAGCCCGTGTCATTTCCCAACAACCTTTGGAACGCTCTTACCATATCTTTTACCAAATCATGTCTGGAGCTGTAAAGAAACTTAAAGGTAACCTTCCATTTTTATATTGGCTAAGGAGTGGGAAATTTTCTTTTCAAATTTATTGAATTAATTAAGAGGAACCGTTAGAAAGATTTTGCTAATTTAATTATATTTTTGTGCCCTCATTTCTTGGAAGAACGCCTATTACTCAGTGACGATATATACGATTATCATTCAGTATCTCAAGGAAAAATTGAAATTCCCAATGTGGATGATGGCGAGGAGTTAAGAGCAACAGACGTGAGTTGTAAACTCAACTGCCCCATTATTTACTGGATCTTCTATGACCCTCACGCAGAAAACTAGTTTGTAAACTAGTACTGTACACTCCTTATTTCTTTTGATTAGTCTATTGAACTATCTTTAAGATTATATTGCGATACGAACAGATTAAAAAAGCAGTATAACACCTTAATAGATAATTTCCCATTTTGAGAGTTGTGACGTATTGACCAAAAGCCAGTTCCATCCCTTACTGCCAAAAGTTTGCCCTCTTTTTAATTGATAAGTCATACGCACAACAATTTGTACGGAGCTTTGCCTCGCTTCTACGTTGACCAATGTCCTGTTACAAGTTCTAGACTAATTCGTTTTAATTTCATGTGAATCCTAACCGGATTCATCGACATATGAAATTATGGCTTGATTTGTCGATTAATATTTTCTGCTGCTTTTAAAAGGTCAGTTGGAAGTTGCCTTAAAAATTAGCCTCAGTTAACACTTATTTTTTCAAGACTGACTGAGAGAAATTAGTCAATTATTATAAAGTCAGTTATTAAAATACGAATACCGAATTTTGAGTAAACAATCTCTATCAGTTATTAGAAGATTTTTAAACCAAACATGCGCCTAACCGAGCACAAGTATTAAATGCAGAACACATGCAATTTACGAATTGCTAGAATGTATAATATAAATTCCAACTATAAACAATTACGTTGTTCCAAAACTATACCAAGTATTTAAAATAAGTCAATGAGATTTAAGAAATTCAAAAGTTTTTGATAACACTTTAGACTGTAACAAGACAGACAAATTAACTTGGTTCGTCCCTCTCACAAGTTTCAGCTCAGATAACACAAAAAATCCCTCTGTAAAGGCCGGTCAAAAAAGTTCTGACAGAAACTGCCTAAGTGCAGACGTGTGTCTTCTAAGCAATGATATCGTGAATACCATTTCGTGTTTTAGGGTAAAATCGAAATTCCTAATGTTTACGTATGGAACTTGACTGATATGAATAGTATAGTGGGGAAACCAAAACGCATTAGATACAGATGGAGAACAACAAATGAAAACATTTTTTTGTTTTATTATTCAAGCGTTTGCTTGATGAATTTAGTTAATGACAAGACATGAACTGTCAAACTTACAACAACACCAAAGAATTTCCCTGAGTTTATCTTAAGATACCAATGTAGGTAAACCTCTATACAAACTTTGCATTCCCAAAACCCCACTTGACTAGAAACTTTCCTTCTATTTAAAAAAAAAAAAACTTATTGCACTTTACATACTCATAGATAAATCTTCTGAACACTACCACGTAGACATGGTTTATCTCTGAAATGGTCCTACTTTGAAAATTTAATTATCTGCTTCTATAAAACAGAGAAAATCACTGAAGAAAACTTTTTTGTTCTCTTTACTTACCTTATGGAACCGTAATGATGGTTATATTCCGGAAACCATGTCCTGATAGTATACTTGCTGATTTCTAGAATATTGCCTTCTTAGCGATGACATCTATGAGTACCACTTCGTATCTCAGGGTAAAATAGAAATTCCTGGTGTTGATGATGCTGAAGAAATGAATTTAACTGACGTGAGTAATTAAAATAAGGTCCCAATGAAGCATGACCAGGTCAAAAACCATTCTTTTTCGAAAAAAACCAAAAATATCATGTCTGTCAATCAATGCAGTTAATGTCTCGTGTCGTTATGCAAACCCCCCAACAGGGGCCCAACAATTCAGAAACCCCACTTCCCCTTTCTGAACTCATTTATCAAAATGACGTTATCATCACTGGTGTGTCATACTGTTCCCATCGTGATAGTATATAGAATAGAATAAAGCCTGGGCACCTTCAGGCTTGAACCAAAGTTACCCTCCTTTTCACCGCCAATATGAATTTTCCTGTGAGTTGTTAAAACCACAACTTAAAGAAAACATTGCCCCAATGGTCTGCATTTTGATAAATTATTTTACCCTAATGGAAGAACAAATACCGAACAACTTCCTTCCCCCTTTGCTACTGCTCCGAGAGCCTTACAATTGAGCACGAGATTTCAGCTACTTTGTATCAAGTAGTGATTGCATGTTGATTTGCAGAGATGTGCCTTCTTAGCAATGATATCCATGATTACCACTTCGTATCCCAAGGAAAAACTGAAATTCCCGGCGTTGATGATGCTGAAGAAATGGGTTTGACTGATGTGAGTAGTGAAGTCTTACTTCAAGATGGATGGACAAACTACTATCTGCCCTTAGTCATCTCCCATCCTACAAGTTTCCTTGAGAGAATTCGATACGTTTACTGACCTTTCTATATCGTATTCTTCTTCTTCTATATGAACCCTTTTTGCCTGCAGATCTTCAATATTATGGTTTCCTCCATCCCACTTTCCACCTAAGTCTTCGATGCACAATATGTTGTAGCATTATTCCATATACGTTATGTTTACTGAATGATAAATCCCTTATGCTGCAGATCTTCAATAGTATATCCATTACGGTTTTCCCTATCTCCCACCTTTTAAACTGAGTTTTGCTACAAAATTTGTTGTAGCATTATCCACTGCGTACCCTACTGCAGCATTTATTTGACCAGTGAAAAATTCTTAAAACCTCAAGAACCACATCCTTATAGCATGCTTGGTGATTTCCAGAATATTGCCTCCTTAGCAATGACATCCATGATTACCACTTCGTCGCCCAGGGAAAAACAGAAATCCCTGGTGTTGATGATGCTGAAGAAATGGGTTTGACTGATGTGAGTAATGAAATGAATGATGCACCAACTTGAATGGTATTGCAAAGTTTGGAAAAAAAAACCATCATTTGTCCTTCGTCCACAAAATTATTTCCTAGTGATGTCTCATCCTACGAATTTCCTTGAGAGAATCCTATGCTTCAAGTTTTCCGAATTTCCTTGAGAGAATCCTATGCTTCAAGTTTTCCGAATTTCCTTGAGAGAATCCTATGCTTCAAGTTTTCCGA
>JAQGAS010002071.1:0-12896 GCA_034686365.1 Pachymerium ferrugineum
TAACTTGTAAAATTTTACAAAACTTTTGCATAACTTGTAGCATAACTTGTAAAATTTTACAAAACTTTTGCATAACTATTGTAAAATTTTACAAAATTATTGTAAAAACAAGTGGCCAATTACTTGCAAAAATTTTTTTCCTGGGGGATAATACCGTATTACAAAGTCAAAACAAGGGAAATCAAATGTGAACACCAGAGCAACTAAAACTAATAACTGAAAGCTATAAACCGCATCTTCCATTTCACTTCCCCAAGGAAGCCAGGAGAAAAACTAACAAGAGGAGGGGACCATGTGGAGGAAGTTGGATAAGCTTCGGCTTGCTTCCTAAAAGTATACTCAGTCATTAATGACTGTTTTATGAAGCTTTATAAATTTTTACTGCAGTTGTACTTGGTTCTCCCATCCTTTAAATTTTTCATCTAGTTTTCTGCTTTTTCGATACATCAAGAGATAGTGTACCATTATCCACTATACAGTAGCATTTATAACGCTCTCAATGAATCAAGTTATGGAAAATCGAAAGAAGAAGAGATAATGAAGAAAAGAAAAAAAAGGGTGCTTTTGTGACTTCTTTAATCAATGGCAGTGCAATACAGCACAAGCTCCAAGACAAAAAAGGAAAAGCCAGAAAATCAACCACCACTGACATGTTTTAAAATGTTTTAAAATGTTTTAAAAGAGGTACACAGTTTGGCACCAAATTTTTAAATGTTGTTTGCTGATCCTGATCACATGACAAACATTTTAATTTTTTTGTAATGAAAAGTTATAAAAATATCAGGTTTTAAATGATTTCACACGTTACCGAAAATTGCCTCCAGAGGGTACACAAAGCACTGACGACCCATGCGGGAACCAGGAAGTACGGCCTCTAATCTCCCCTAAAGCTGACACGTGTTTTCCCACCGAAACAAGTAATGCAAAACACTCATCCTCAATTTACGTCTTAAAATTGATCTCAATTTTTGAACAAGTTACAGAAATTAAAAGCACACTCAAACTATGGACTTTGATTTTTCTGCAGCAGCGGCAGCGGCATTAACAGCAGCCAATGAAACGTTTAATGGTGACCATTTAAATAGGACTACACGAGCAATAAGAAATGCGCACGAAACGATTAAAATGTATGAAGTAATTCATGAACCTGAAAAAGCCTTTGCTAGAGCTAGGGCGGTATCCCTTTTTTGTTCACTGTTACGTCAAATAGCCCAGTCTCTCCTCAACGGTCATCAAAATGAAGCTATTTCATACTGTAGGAAAATTGAAATATTAACAAATGATGCACGAGTAACAGTTCTACAGAGGACTGCCCGAATTGTAAGCGATATTTTTAAAATATTTATATATTTATTACAATTTGTTATTTTTTAGTTAAATATAATAGCGTTTGGAAAGAATAACAACGAAGGACATGGACAGTTTGATCGAATTTAGGTTTTTATAATTTGTTTTTAAAAGTTATAATGTTTTTTCTCATTAAACCTTATTTTTTAATTCATATTGAATTTTACTAACTGTAGATGTTTGTGTGGTTTTTTTTTATTTGTCTTTCATTACCTTTTTAGTTTGTTTATTATTTTTTCCCGTATTTGAATCGCGTGCTATTTTAATCCAATCGCTTAATGTCATAAATATTGGTATTTTTGAATGATAATCATAAATGTTGACGTCATATTTTTACCACAGGTTGAGCTAAGTGGGTTCAGGTTCTGTCATGGTCTGACGCGTCAAGGTTATTTCCTCTTCCCATTTCGTAACTGCTTTAATTCACCTGGAAGATGATGATAAGGAGAAAAAGAAGAAAAATAGGGCTTAACGCATGATGATAAATGATGGAATATTCTCTCCTGGTAAAAAATTAGTTTTAAGTAAATTCTAAAATCCAATATAATATTGTATAAAATATTATAATGGGTTATTTTAAATTTTACATTTAATTTTCATCCAAGGTTAAGGAGAAAAAAAATGTAGTAGTTGGTCATGAAATTTGGAATCAAAAGGCCATTCAAGTACAATGCAACCCTAAATAAGAAGTAATGTACTTTACACTTGAAAGTTGTATTATGTTAATTACAGCAAATTTAGAAATTACAATAACCAATTTGGAGAAAGTGGTACCGCAACCAAAAGCAAGAATATCAATCGAATTCGTCTGCAGCAGCATCCAAAAGGCAACAACAGCATAAAGCAGCAAGGCAACCCATCAAACAAGCCACACAGGGATTTGTACTTGTTTCTTGTCGACGTCTATAATGTAACAGAAGCATTAAATTATTTATTTACTTTTATTAATGCATCCTACTCAGTCCTGGCGACCACCACAGTCTGAGGGGGTGCTGAATAATACACAGGTGCTGGTGGCTGGTAATACTGTGGACCATAATATGGTTGAGGTTGAGGACCGTAATAGGGAGGGGGCCCATAGTATGGTTGAGGTCCATAACTTGGTCCATAATTTGGTTGCTGACCGTATGGTTGAGCTGGCATTTTAGATGCCTTTAGTCCTTAGTATAGTAAAAATGTGTGCAACACTACTTTATTGTTTAAACAATAGAGGGAACAGCATTTTATTACACCCTTCAGTAGGATTGTTTTTCAATAATGAGATTTTCGTATTATTTCGCCCAAATCACTTTGTTGTTATCAGAAAGTTCAACTTGTCTTCTACTCAGAAGGTCTAGTGCTAGTGGGTATACGCGGTGCTCAGCGGCTTTTATCCGCTCTGCTAATGTTTCTTCAGTGTCATCTGGTTCAACTGGAACAGCTTCTTGAGCAATTATTCCACCTGCATCTACTTCTTCCTGGAATTTAAAGGAGTGATAGTTGTTGCCTAAACCAATCAAGTTTTTAAATTATGTCATACCACTACGAAATGAACGGTGCAGCCAGAAAGGCGTACTCCTGCTTCCAATGCTCGATTGTGAACGTTGATTCCAGGAAATGATGGTAATAGTGAGGGATGAATGTTAAGCAAGTTGCCTTGCCATAGTCGAACAAACTCCCCAGTAAGAATCCTCATAAAACCTGCTAAGCATACGATTTCAACTCCAGCTGCTACCAGTGTCTCGTGCACTGCCATGTCAAAGTCGAGACGGCTTTTGTAGTCTTTGTGTTTGATGACCTGAGATGTAAATAGAATTTTATGAAGTGTAATGTCGTCATCCTACACTCTACAACACACTCTTTTGAATTTATTTCAACCAAAATTCGGTTGATATCAATTTAAAACGTGTTGATGCAAACGCAACCAGAGATATTTTTAGAGTGTACTTATGGATAAACCTCTAGCTTTAAAATTAAATTTACAGTATCTTTAAACTTTGGCTCTTTCAATTTCAGGCGTAATGTCGTCACCCTACTTGTACTTCCAATTGGTTTTCAATAGGAATTCAACAAGGCATAAAAAATTTCAATTGGACCTCATTGGAAACTAACTGGGTTTATATTTTTGAGATCATTTTACCCTTTAAATGTCTAATAAGTTTTTTCCATTCAGTTTTCCAAATGGAGCTTAAAAAAGTAGAAGAGGAATCAATACAATAGAGGTCATATAACAAGTCAAACAAAACTAAACCAGAAAACACCAAACACACCCAACCTTAAAGAAGGGACAAGTATCAAATACGAACTTTTACTGGAATGTTGTTGTCTCTTGCCCTTTCAAGACCTTTTACTCCAGGAACATTAGAAATGACAAGCACAATTTTACTCGTACTAAATGGGCTGCTCGTCGAATCAATCAATGCTTGTAAGTTGGTACCCGTTCCAGAAATAAGCACTGCAACTTTTCTTTTTGCAGTAGCAACTTTTTCCATCAGATTGTTTGCGAGGTTACTGGACTGGAGAGATTTCAGTAGAGATTCCTTGATGTTATTTACAACTACTTGTTGCGTCGTGGTTGTATCTAGTTTTAAAGTTGGTTTAAGTATATGAATTATTGCTGAAATGAATTTTACCCTTGGATATGACTTGTCCCACAGTCCATGCTTTTTCTCCTGAATCATTCAGAGTCTTAACTACGTATGATTCAAGCTCAGGAGATACAATTAATGCCATACCAATACCGCAATTGAATGTCCTTAACAATTCCTGGATAGGAACACCTAAAATTATTAAAAGTGTTTAATGTGCTAGAAAATTTTAATATTGTACGAAGTAAAAAAATTTGGCCAATTTTTTTAGAAATTAGAATTTTACAAAATTTAAATTAAAAAAATTGGCCAATTATTTGGCAAATTTATTTCCTGATGTGGAGATACCTAAAAGTGTTATCCAGCTAAATATTGGTGGAATGTGCCATTTAATGGCATCCATTTTCACAGCCAAATTTTTGGGTAGTACCCTCGGTAAATTTTCTATCAGCCCTCCACCAGTGATATGTGCAACTGCTTTCACAGAATGGTTTTTCAATAGTGGCAAAAGGCTCGTTACATAAATTTTGGTTGGCTTGAGCAATTCCTCTCCTGAAAGTATAAATAATTGCACATTTACTTATCTCAAAACTCCTCTTAAAGAAAATTTACCCAGAGTAGTATTTGTATTGAAAGGTGCTGGTGATGTAAAATCCAACATTTCTCTAGCAATTAATTTTCTTATTAGACTGAACCCATTACTGTGAAGTCCAGATGATGCCAAACCAACTAAAACATCATTTGGTGATATTACTGGTTTTAGTATGAGGTCCTCGCGTTCAACAGCACCAACAGCAAAACCAGCAAGATCATATTCATCATTATGATACATGCCTGGCATTTCAGCTGTTTCACCTCCTGTGAAAGTATTGCTTTTGATGTGTACTTGAAATTTCACTTGCTTTTAATTACCTATTAGAGCACAACCAGCTTGTTTACATCCATTTGCTATTCCTTCTAAAACATGTTGGGCAACATTTCGATCCAAATGGCTGCAAGCAAAGTAATCCAGAAAGAATAGTGGTTCAGCACCGTGGGTTAGGATATCATTGACACACATTGCAACTAAATCAATGCCGATTGATTTATGTTGGTTCATGGCTTGGGCAATCTGTAAATACAATTTTGCATTGCGAATTTTCCAAAAATTTAAACAGGCAAAAAGCAGGACCTTTAGTTTAGTGCCCACACCATCGGTACCAGACACAAGAATTGGTTCTTTGTAGCTTTTAACGGCATTTAAACTAAAGAAGCCACCAAATCCTCCAATAGAACCTAATACACCAGGTCTGTGCGTCGATTGAGAAAGTGTCTTGATGTTCTCTACTAATCTATCACCCTCATCAACATCAACACCGGCGTTTGTGTACGTCATTTGTTGGTTTGATACCTCACTATTAAAAGATGAGTTAATTAGAATAGGCATTGAAAGTTTTGTAATCGTGCATAAATAATGTTGCAAATTCTTTGTGGGAAAAAAATTTTTTTGCAAAATTTTTACAGATTTTTTTTGGAAAATTTATTGCAACTTCACAATTACTTGAATATTCCTTTACAAGCAATGTCACTTCGATACTTAGCGCCTGGAAATGAGATTTTCTTTACAGTTGACTGCGCATGTAGAGCTGCTTCAGTCAAACTCAATCCTTTAGCAACAACTACAAGAATTCGGCCTCCATTTGTAAACAATTTATTCTCCACTTGTTTTGTTCCAGCATGAAACACATGTACATCCCTCATATCAGACACTTTATCCACACCTTAAAGAAAAGAAATACAAATTCAAACAATTTCTAAAGAGATTTAACTCGAGTTACCTTCAATAACTTGGTCTTTAGAACCCGCACTGGGGTAATCCTGACTTGCCATAACAATTCCGACAGTAAAAGTATCTGTGCACCATTCTGGTAGTGCAGAGTTCAAATTACCATCAACACACGCCAGCAATGTACGGTACAAATCTGATTTTAACAGTGGAAGAAGCACCTAAAAAGAATCAAGCAATTGTTTACTATACCAGTAGCCATTTTGTGTCAGGGACCTTTCTGTCACCAACTATTACAAAAAAAGATTTGATTATTTTGTAGACATATTTTGATCAGAAAAGTTCATTAAATGACTAAAACATGATCAAGTGATCACTTTTTTTTAGTCATTTTCTGATCATTTAGTAATCACAAAACACTTGTCACCAATGACTGCAAAATGATCAAATTTTTTTGTAAGAGTGAGTACTGACTTCTGCTTCTGGATCACCAAATCGACAGTTGTACTCTAAAACTTTAGGGCCATCTGCAGTTAACATCAAACCCACATACAAAACACCTATGTAGGGTGTATTTTCTTCTTGCATGGCATTGATAGTTTTCTGAACAATTTCTTGTTCTATGAAATGTAGTGTTGCATCAGTTACCTAAATTTTAAATATCAATATTTTGTGATAATCAACTTTTAATAAAACCGTTACTATTTGATTGCAGGGTGAATAAGCTCCCATTCCACCTGTATTTGGGCCTTGATCCCCATCTTCTAGACGTTTGTGGTCCTGGGATGTTGGCATTAAACTGACACGAGTGCCATCACTAAATGCTAGCACCTAGATCAATGGTAGTGATTAATATTTTGTTTTTATAATTTGTAATATTTCTCACAGATATTTCATCTCCTTCCAGATATTCTTCGATTATAATGGTGTCACCAGCTATGCCAAAGGTTTTATTAACTAAAATGGTATTCACAGCATCGATTACTTCGTCAGTTGAAGTGGCTACTATCACGCCTTTTCCTGCGGCTAGTCCACTAGCTTTAACTACTCGAGCAGGGTAGTTGGATCTATATCAAATTTGGAATAAGTTGGTTTACAAAAAAATCTGATAATTTTTTTGCTCATTTTTTAATCATATGGTCAGTTTTCTTGATCAAATCATTAAAATATGATCAAGTAATCACTTTTTAAGTCGTTTTTTGATCATTTTGTAATCATGAAACAGTTACTATAAATGATGTGATGAAATTCTGGTTACAAAATGATCAAATTTTTGTTGGATGAAATTCCTGTAGTTGGAAAAAAAATTTTTACAGGCAATTTTGCAAGTTTTATAATCTTTTCGTGGAAAGAAAAAACGAAAAAGGGACCAAATACTCGAATACACTTTAAAAATCGTTACAAACCCAAGTGAAAAATTTGTAAACATCGTGTGTAAAAGGGAATTGCAAAGGTTTTTTTTTTTTTTTAAATTTTTCAAAATTTTACAAATAAAAACAAAAGTTTTGCAAAATTGTTATGCAAAATTTTTGCAATTTTTTTTCTCTGGGAAACATTTTAACAGAAACTTTAAAATTATTTTTCTGAATGCCAACAAAATATAAATTCAAACAGGCTTAACTTACTCCAAAACATGTTTTTTAGCTTCATCACTATCCGTAAAACTTTCCCATCTTGCTGTAGGAATATTGTGTCGCTTCATAAACGATTTTGCAAACTTTTTACTCGCTTCTAACTGCGCCGCTTTTTTACTCGGACCAAAACAGTTCACACCATCCGCTTTTAAATCATCACAAATACCTAAAAAATTCAATTAACTTTAAAGTTCAAAGGTTTAAAAAAAAAAAAAAATATCGAACCATTAGCTAACGGTAATTCAGGACCAACAACAACGAAATCAATGCAATTTTCTTTGCACCACTTTACAATTTCCACGTTATCATTTACGTTTAAATCTAAAAAGGGAAAAGAAAATCAAAGTTTGAATGGAGTTTTTTTTATGTTACTTACCAATACGGATAACTTTCTTTTCATTCCAGCAGCCGGGATTTCCAGGGCAAACATACACGCGTTCCACATCGTCCGATTTTGATAGTTTCCACACAAGTGCGTGTTCCCGGCCGCCACTACCGAGTAGTAAAAGGGACGCCATGAGGTTTGAGAAAAGAAAGAAGGGTCAAGTGCGCGATGGGTCTGAAAGCGGGTCAAGCAACTCGAGTGATTAACAGGGAATCATGGGAATGGAATTCAAGGTCCCTGTGATTATGTTACAGTTTGGTGTGTTGATAGCTTAAGCTTGTTGGTGTGAAGATAAGGATTAAATTATTTCAAATGTTTTTTCCTTTTTAATCAAAAATGATGATTTTTTGGGTGATTATTATCTCTTGATCAAATGACTAAAATATATGATTAAGTGATCACTTTTTTTTTTTAGCCATTTTTGACCATTTTGAAATCATAAAACTGATCAAATCTAGTTGATCAGTGCAATGTTCATTAATGACTACAAAATGATCAAAAAATGATTAAATTTTTTGTAAGGGATCACCTGGTCTACATTAATGATTACAAATTAAAAATGAGATCAATTGAGCAAGATCATGTGTTCAACTAGATTTTATGATTAAAAGGTGATCAAAAATGATCACTTGATCATATTTTTGAGTAATTTGTTCAGAAGTTTATGAGTAATGTCCACTTTATGATCAAAACAAATGATCATATGATTAAAATTTGACCAAAGATGATCACATTTGCACAGTTAACATTTGGCCTGCTGCTGCTTTGTTGACTATAATTGGGTGAATTGACCACAAATATTGGAAACCAATTGTAAGTAAAAATGAACTATGCAACTGTTTCCTAATTGGGACCTATTTTTTAAAATTGGAACCAAATTTGTAATTCAAATGTGATCATTGGTTCCAAATTTGAAAATTTAAGTTTAAATTTCTTACCAGCTGGATTCAAATTCGAAACAAATATTTAGAAACAGCTGGGTAACAAATATGAAACCAATTGGATCTCAATAATTCCGATTTAATAATTTGTTTCAAATTGAACTTTTGTGGCAGAGAAAGTATTGAAAATGAAACTTTAAAAATAAGGAATTGATGTTTGATCATTTACTGACATTAGTGATAATTGATAAACATTTTACTTTTTAATTGACCCAAGTGTTTGGAGCTCAAATATCTGATGAGGTTACCATAATCAGTCCTTTATTGACCAATAGTTTTCGAAAATGGTGAAGTAACATGATACTCAGATTAAAATTTACTATTTAAAAACCTATTGGTTTCAAGATTAAAAAAAAATACACATTAGATTTTAGAACTTTAAACGGTTAAGGTGCCTAACTTATGATACATCTTCTCTGACTTTATAAGTTTATTTTCTCGTTGATTTAATTCAGTAGTGAAAATAAACTTTTTCAGATTGAGGTTAAATTTCGACGGCCGCCGCAACTCGTTACCCGGTGAAGCAGTCACGAGACCCGGCATGCCAGAAACTGTTCGCGCGTCCGTGCGGGACAACCGCTGCCACCGGGTATTTTTTTCTCGCTATTCATTGAGGGGTAAAGTCCATCTCAAATCAAATTCTCTTATTATTTTAATTTAAAAAATACAAGATTTTAATACACCTATTGTACAAAACTTAAAACTAGTAAAATATGATTTTATCCATTTGAAAATCTCGCGGGTCATAATAAGCATCAGGATACCGTTCTTCCATAAACAATCGTTTCGCTGCCCATTCAGGATGAGTTCTATCTTTCAGTACATCAAGCAGCTTTCCAAACTCGTACGCACCGCCGCATGAATCGGGTGGGCATGCCATCTCTCCACCGGTGCAACGTGGGTATTTTCCCCCATCGTGCTGCAACATTTCATCCAAATAAATTTTGTGTTCCCAATAATCGTTTTCCAGATCGTAGATGTATTTGGCTTTTCTATTATTCATTGAAAAAAAATATTTCAGTTGATTATCAAGTCCTCGCCGAACTTCTATTCCCTGACTGAATCCCGGACGACCGAATTTAACGAATTCTCCCTCTTCGTTCGGATCCTTCATTGTAAATTCGTGCGAATGCAAGTCGGGCCATCCCATGACGCACTGAATAGCGCGATGAAAAGAATGGAAATTCATGTCTACCGGTACTTGAATACGTCGCCATACGGGGCTTAGTTTTTCACCAAGCGGTAAACTTATCTTGAAATGGTAAATAAGTTTCGGACCACGTGGTTTGTATTTTCGACCGGGATTTTTTTCTTTAGTTGTTAATACAGGAAAACTTGTTGGGTATTCACTAGCCATAGTTTCTATTGTAAAATGTAAAAGTTCCAAATGTTTTTGTGTGTGGTGGTAAAATTGTGAATTTTACTTACCGCAAATTCAGGACGATCTGGTTGCTAATTGAGGGAAAGGCACAGTGGAGCTGGAGACTATTGTTGATGAAATCGATACGATATTATCGGTATCGGCGATGTTTTCGATACGATTTTTTTGATTGCAATATTCAAAATGGCAGTCGAAAACGTAAAAGGGGAAATAAGAGATGAAACTTTGTATTACCCCATGTAAAAAAATATGCAAAAATTATTTTGCAAAAAAATTTTTTTGATTTTTTTTAAACAAAAATTTTGCAAAATTTCACTAATTATACTAAAATTTCGCAAATTTTTTGCAAAAAAAATTGGACAATTATTTGCAAAACATTTTTGAAAATATTTTTACTGGGATCACAATATCGGAATCAAAGATGCGATATTTTACTACTATCACGTGTCGTACAATTCTTGGGTGCAGTGTCAAACAAAGATTATCTATAGGCATCATGGTAAAGGAATTTAAGGGTTCATATTGATAATCTAAGGTGGATTAAAATGGCTTTATTAAATGAAAGTTTGTTTTTTTTATCATCATAGCTGTTATAAAGTGATGTCATCAAATGCCCAACTTTTTTGCAATTTTATAATTTACATCGTGATTTCCAAGTACGGCAACGTAATATCATACGGGAAATCAGGTTCGATATGCGGGGAAGCAAACGCCGTGCTCCGAGAATAGCATTGCAGGGAAGCGGTGCCGACTAAACTGTGACGTTCTACGGTTCAGGCAGTTTTTTTTTTTTTTTTTGATTTATTTAGTTCATTTATGCAACTTAATATTTAATTCGTAATCTTTATTTTAGGTGTCCCTTCCAAGCTAAAAAATATTTAAGACAAAACCTCAAATAATTGCATAAACAAGTGGTATATCTAGGATACCGTAGAATAATGACATATTGCAAGTTCTCATTTGAATCCTATGATTGGCTGAGGCATTATCACGTGAGCACGGCGCAGAACTTACGAGAAATTGCCATTAGGTTGCAGCACTAACGCAAGAAACCGATTCACTCTCTGTTTATTCATCTTTGATTGTAAGTAGTTCCCTGCTGTGCTTCAATGAAAGTCGCTTTTAAATACAGAGTAGAGGAAGTCATTTACAACACGAAGCTTAATTTAAGCTTTTATAAGTGAATGCTTATGTTTTTTTTAAAAAATAGAACGAAGACGATTTTGTCAAGGTCAAGCAGAATACACGTTCGTTAAGTCACATTGAAAACAGATCGCATCGCACTTTCACTCCACGCGCTTGGCAAGGTGGTTTCTCTCGGTTTTTTTATCGGTAAAATTTTCGATTTATTTCAACAAACTAGCAATTCAAATGTGTTTCTTAATTCTTTGATTGAAATGAGCGTCATTTCTTTTTATATTTTTGAAAATTTTCTTTCGCACCGAACGAAAATTTTCAGTGCTGATTCTCTTAGGCCTAGGCCTAACTCGTATTTTTTCAGTGCACTCGTGTAATGGAATCCTTAGTAATTTTGCGAATTATAAGCCATCCACCCAAGATTAGCACGCAGTTTATTTGCTAATACATCTCTACACCGACAACTTATGTGATTTTTATGAAAATTCGGGTTTTTCAGTTTAAACGAGTGTTAAATCCAAATGGATGGTTTACGAGCATAAACGTCTAATAATCAACGACTCTTTCATTTTTTTACGTTTACGTATTTAACTATTTTACTTTCTAATTGGATAAAAGCTATTAATTTTAAATTTACCAATGTTTACTGGAGGCAATTTAATAAGAAATATGCTAAACTACTACCCTATTATATATAACCTATTTTTGGAAAGCTGAATACACTTCATAAAGCATTAGGTCTCTAGAACCAAGTATACTTTATGGAGCAAGTAGGCTTGCCTAACTTACAAATTAATATTACCTACGAGATAAATCTCTTTAAGAGATGATATTTAAAAGCTGTGCCAGTTTGAAGTCAGAAATTGTAAGGAATTTTTCTGCACTTAACAGCCGAACTTTTATTGCACCTTTGTCTATTTGTCACTGCCTCAAAACCTTTTCCTACCTATTTTTCTATGAGCATACGGCTACAGCCGTATCATTGCTACTGTAAAAAAAAAGAAAAAAAAAAACATGGGGGTCATAAATTCACAGATGCACTAGGGACCCACCCCACTGAGCGCACTGTAACACTAGTAATATTTTAAGATAGAAATCAAATACTTGGTTAGTTCTGTGTGCTTTTAAAAATTAACAGCTAGATTTGGTTAAATAATTTTTTAAATCAGCTTTGCTCGTTACTACTTGAATACAAGTTGCCCAGATTTGCATTTTTCCTTCAATCGACCATTGATAATTTTCTGTGTCGATTGTGATTCCTACTGTATGATAAAAATCTGCCTATTATAAGGTCGTCATAACATGTATCAGGTAGAATTAGGCAAGTAAACGTAACAATCTTGGCAGGAGCTTGAATTGATAATTCGAACTTGATGTTGACCTCCCCCTGCAGTTCTTGTTACCTTAGAGCAAGGAATCAATTGAATACCCGGCATTTTTTTGTGTAATTCATCAAAGAGTTTTTTGTTCATTGCATACCAGTTTCATTAAATTATGCATAATAAGATAACAGTATCTTGTTTCCTTACAACCCGACGCTCTTGTATCAAATAGAGCGGTAAATGACAGTTCACCCACACAATTCTAATGAGAGGAACTTCAGCGCGTTTCTTTTCTGATATGGGAATGGTTACTCGTTCATATCCCTCTAAATTTATTCCCAATGGTGATACCAAAAGAAATGACAAAACAGAATCCAGTACTTCTCGTATTAATACAGCCAATTCATCACTGAATTA
>JAQGAS010002072.1:0-12894 GCA_034686365.1 Pachymerium ferrugineum
GGAGGAGACATGAAATATGGTGGCGGAGACGATGGCTACGGCAAAGGTGGTTACGGAGGCGGCGAAGACGGATATAGAAAAGGAGGTTATGGTGGAGACGATGGATACGGCAAAGGTGGAATGGGAGGATACGGCAAAGGTGGTTACGGTGGAGATGATGGATATGGAAAAGGCGGAATGGGAGGATACGGCAAAGGTGGTTACGGAGGAGATGATGGATACGGCAAAGGTGGTTACGGAGGCAGTGATGATGGATATGGCAAAGGTGGTTACGGTGGAGACGATGGATATGGAAAAGGCAGTTACGGAGGAGATGATGGATACGGCAAAGGTGGTTACGGTGGAGACGATGGATATGGAAAAGGCAGTTACGGAGGAGATGATGGATACGGCAAAGGTGGTTACGGAGGCAGTGATGATGGATATGGAAAAAGCGGAATGGAAGAATACGGCAAAGGAGGTGACACGGGATATGGAAAAGGCGGAATAGAAGGATACGGCAAAGGAGGTAAAAGTGGATATGAAAAAGGCGGAGATGGTCGATATGGCGGAGGTTATGGTAAAAAATACTACGATGGTAAAGCCGAAGTATACATGAAGAAACATCCTTATGGATTTAATTATTACATGAAGGAGAATGGACAGAGTTATGGCGAAGGCTATGGGCACAAATATTAAATTTAAATTGTCTATAGGATATTTTATTTCGTTTATTTCTGCATTTAGTTTTGTTATGTTACTGATTTTGCTGTAAATGTTTTTAATTTCGATGTTCATGCAGTGCAATTGCAGAGTATACCACATTTTTGTAATTAAAATGTTATGTAAGCCAAAAAGAGGCTTTAATGAGTCCTTGTGAGAGATTGATAACTTTTTATATAGATTCAACTCTCAACGCTATAAAAAAAGCAAAAACAACAAAGGGGCAAAACTTTGGTGGTGGAAAAATTAAATTTAAAGAAAAAAAATTTTTTGAAATCAGAGGGACAAAGTTTTAAGGAATTCAAGTTTCACATTTCAAAGGCATTAATGACGTCAAGTGAGAAATGAGCTACCAGCCGAGTGCAGTCACAACTCGTTTTAGCAGCCCAAATTTCCTATGCGCTAGTCACAAATGACGTCATGTGAAAGTGAGCTTACAGCTGAAATTATCAGACTACATTTTCTGACCAGTTTTATAAACTTTCGAGAGTCATAACGACCGTTAAAAAGGTGTAGGTTAGGTGCTTAGTTAACATTTGCACCAATTGAGCACTGTAAGTGGTGCAAAATGTTTCACTAAAGATATTATTATGACCTCCCAACGAATTGTAGCTTTCTACAATGGGAAAATGTCAATGGAGGTATAACTATGTGCCTTGAGATAAATGAACTAATGCACTATTCCCAATGAGAGATCTACTTTTTCCATGTTAACTGGTTTTCGCTCCTTTCAGGCATTTTCTACCTTATTGATGTGTACGTGTTCCCATTCCAATTGGGTGCTTCTTTGCACCTTTTAAATGACAATTATATAAATGCGTCTTTATGGTTTAGGTAGACGTTATGCTTTGCACCTAACTTGATTGGGTGATTAGCTTTTCCTTAGAGGTAGTTAGAAGTCCTTAGTTTACATAACTATTTAGCACCCCAATGCTATAAAAATTTTACATTAAACCTGGAATTAGAGACAGTCAAATTTTATTGACACGAACAACACTCTACTGCCACATTCAAAAATATGTACAAAAAGCAAACACACAAAGTGCACTTGGTGTCATCAGTAACATCACTTTTTTTAGCTGCCTAACTGTAAACATTTGTAATAAATTGAAAACTTGAATGTGTTTATAAGACGTCTAAAAACTACTAAAAGAATCCACTTCATTAAACATTTCTAAATAGCTGCCAACTGAAGTAGCCTTAGCACATAAATGACGTCACATGAATAACAAATTGCACTTCCGTTTACACATTCACTTTCATTACAGACAAATATGAAGTAACAGTCGTTTTAGGCATCTTTAGTCTTTCGTCTCTGAAATATTCGGGCGGAAGTGTTGGTGTACAGTATACATAATTAGTCTTCTACGTTAAGTGCATTTTAGTCTTACAATGCATTTGCAATACTTGATACAACAAAAACTGGTAATTATCTACGAAAAACATGGATGATAATAACATACGAAATGAAGTCATAGATACTAAATTGTAGGTTTGATTTAGTTCATCACAAAACAGTTTCTAATTCTGCAATTTCTGTTGATACTGATTTGTAGTAATGTCCCTTATGATACTCTGAAATTTCCAAAGGTTCATTGGTGGTTATATGGTTTTTAGTCATGTCACGAGCTTGTAATTTTGTGTCTGCTACCCTATTGGAACAAAAGTAATGTTAGTAAAAGAAGTAAAAGAAGGAAATATTAGTTGAGACGATTGTATTAGACAGTAAATTGGAATAGATTGAGAAAGCTTAATAGTTTTATAATATCCTTGCACGAGTGTATTCGGCCTCTTAAAAAGAAGTGCTTAAAAATGAATAGAAAAGTTAGAGTAAGGATCCATCTAGTAGACGAAGCCTCCAACTTTGCGTCATTTTGTGACTCCTCTACAATGATATTCATATTCCTGTCTAACTTCCAACAGTACCCACTACAAAAGGTGTTGGTTTGCGCTTCTACCAAAAGGCATAAACTTTCTGTTGAACTCAAGGGTAAAGGTAAATTCATATACTTATTCACCTAAGATGCATCCTTACGTAACGACGTAAATTAATGTAAATTACGACATGTGAACATTACATAGCCAACAGCAACCATACAAGTGCGAGAAAAGCACTAACATCATAGAAAATAAGAAATCAAGGAAAGACTAAAACCGGAAACAGAAAAAACCCAAAAAGACTTCATTCTGAAGAAAGTGGAATCAAATTGCATAATAAATTTCTTAGAAATGCAAAACTGTATAATGTGCATGCAAGGGCAATAATACTAAATAATTGAATGTGGCAACAAGAAGTGACAAAATCCTACAAGTCAAAAACAGACAGCCCCTAACTTTTTGCGTAACAACACTTAGGGGTACAGCGTTTAAAAACAAACTTAAAAATAACTTAATCCCAAATATAACTAATTATCACCGAGAAAAACTGCAGTTTCTGTGCAGTAGTTTAACCCAACTACAAAAGTTGTTCGAATAAGTGGATACAAGTGGGTTAAATTACTACCAAAAATTAACTGCAAAAATTGCTGCAGAAATGCAGCTGCAATTTTTGACTGGATAAAAACTGCAGTTTTCTTTCTTGGGGATGTATTTGAAATAATCTTCTTTTTTCAGCTGTGACATTTCGTTAACAACGCCAAAAAAAATTGTTTTCTTACTTTTTCTACATACTTACTCTTCCCGTGGGGTCATTTCCCAGCTGTACTTTTGATACGCTACTGGGTTTCTATTTTGCAACTCAGCTTCAAGAATTGATATGCGGATTCGTGCCAAATCTAATTCATGCTTCACTTTCCACAAATGTATATCGCACAAAGGATCTCTGCACCTATGTTTTTTAATCAAATCTTGTGCAACTGTTACAGCTCCTCTGAAAGTCAGTGATCGACCCATACTCTAAGTAAAAAAAAAAAGATTATCCTCTTTAAATTACACATTTTTTATATTCTTACCAAGCTAATTAGAGAGCAACAACCACCTTTGTCTGTTTTTGAAAGATGTTTTCTTACATACTTAAAATACACATGTTCCAAACACATAAGTAACACAGCTAGAAGAATTCCGGAGGATAAAAGCAAAAATGCACTGGTAAATTGATCCAGTGACAAGGGTTTACTTGATGTTCGATCTTTTTTCGCCGGTCTGCATCCCCCTGACAACCAAAATCTCTGCAGTCGTTCTAAATCTCCTGTGAATAAAATGAGAAAACTATTTATTCGAAAAATGTGCCAAGTATTTTCTAAAACATTGTCAGGTTTGGGAAAAAAAATGCCTTTCGTCTTAGAGTTTTTTTTAAGTGTAACTTTCACTAAAAAGTTAATTACTTTTTAAAACAAACATTTTATCTAAAGATATGGATCTGAGAGCTGAAAGATAGTATATATTTTAAAATTGCGAATACCAATTCACGTACTTAAAACTGAATGATTAAAAAGTAAAGATGAAGTGGATCAGCTTCAAGATCTTAGAAAGAAATGTTTGAAAATTTAAAAAATGGACAACTCTTTTCAGCAGAGTACGTAATTTGACCCATCTTTTCAGATTTACCATAATTCTGCAATTTTTACCGAAAAAACATGGTAAAACTCCAGAACTGTAGAGATAAGCTAAATTACTGCAAAAAGCTTTTTCGGCACCTGACAAATTTATTGAACCACAAATAAATATAAGTGTACTAAGAACAGAAAAAAAGAGAATTATGAAAGCAATTTATAATGTCACAGGGGAAGTAGAGTAAAAAAATGGAACAGCACGCCATTTTTTTGGCAGGTTAAGAAAAATTGGAATAATAATAATCTTTGACGTAACTGCTGATGAAGAGTTAGCGTTAAGATTGTTGGATTATGCCATCATTACTGATATTGGTGGTTAAAGCTTAGTGCCCAAAAAAATTAAAAACATTACTAGAAACCAACTTCTTAAAAACAGGATCTAAGATTGTACGCAGAGATACTTCCTTAACTTAACCTCTCGTACAATAATCAAAAATAACTTTATGGGGAATGTATAATTTTAGAAAAACTGTTTAAACCTTAACCCAGTGAAAATAAAATTGTAAGAAAATAACAGTTTCTTTAGTTTTTCAGAAAAAAACTGGTGCATAAAATTGCAGTTTTTTCTTGAACTTCTTTTGTAAAAATTCGCTTTTGAGATTGAAGGCTAACGATGCCATGCCCAACTTATATCGCCATCTAGAGGCAATATTTAGTACTTGATACAATAAATCAATAATTTGTTGTCCGTGACCGTGAGTAACATGTTTACAAAAGTATCGTCCAAAACTTATTTTCGTTACAAAAGAAACTTGCAAATAAGCACTTCTCTAATAAACAATTACCATTATCTCTGTATATCATCATCTGCTTATTAAAAGCTTTTAAATATTTAGAGTTCTTAGCAAATGCAATTCCATATCCTGTTCTTGCATACCAAGAACCAACAGTTAGTAATTTGCAATCATCATCTTGTCCAACCATATGTTGCAACACTGTTGCATCGTAAATAAAGGCGTCGAGTGACCTACAATTAAAAAAGTGCAATCATTAATGAAAAACGCAACAAAAGATTCCAACTTACCCATTTTTAACAGAGTTCATTCCTTCAACTATATTGTTTCGACTGTAAGGTTTCATGTACTCATGAATTCGAGCCAAGTTGCGTTGAATAATGACATCTGTGTTGGAATATCGTACTGTACCATATCGAAATGGTGGTGTCACTGACAAAGGATTAGCTAACTGCAATTTTATGGTAATTTAATTCAGAAATTATTGTAAAAATAAACAAACAAAAAAAACAAAAAAACTTTCATTTATCAAGTTCTCACTTTAGGATCCTCTACTCCAGACAATTTGAAGTATTCCTCTCTAGTGATCATAAAAGCAGCCAAGTTGGCTGTGTAGATAGCAAGAAAAACCACAGCAAACATTGCCCAAACTGATGCCATGTATCGCGCTGTGTAACCTCGAGGACAATCTAC
The DNA here is from genome assembly GCA_034686365.1 of Pachymerium ferrugineum. Lineage (NCBI taxonomy): Eukaryota > Metazoa > Arthropoda > Chilopoda > Geophilomorpha > Geophilidae > Pachymerium > Pachymerium ferrugineum. Next base: position 5,681 of record JAQGAS010002072.1, read on the forward strand.
GTTGACAGCAGCTCCAAACAAAATTGCCCACACCAGCCAATACGTGCGAAACAACGAAAAGCGGTGATCTAAAAGAAAAGAAAATTACAAAACCTGGTCCTATTCGCACAAGAAGTTTGTTCTGCAAATTGGATTACTTTTAAAATACTAATAAAATAAATAAAAAAAAAAAACAAAAAGAAACAACACCTGCAACCAAGTATAATAAGAAGATACTAAAACGTAACGTATTTTCGGGTAACTGCTTAAATAGTCTCAACAAAAAAAATTTCTGCAGTAATTTGACCCAAAATGCGGAAAAAAAGACAAGTCCATTTATTTCCCTGTAGTATTTTTGGTTGCAGTTTTAGAGGATTATTATTATTATTATTATTATTTACGTTTTATTTTATTAAGATGTGTAACTAAGGTTACCTCTTGGAGGTTGTAATTTCATTCCATAACCAGACGGACTTAGCCACTCGAATAAAAATATTGAGAGAGCTGCAACTTGAATGCCAATAACCAAAATAAACAGCCATGATATATTGTCAAAAGGCTCTGTAAAGAAAATACATAAAATAAACTATTATAAATTGCAAATATCGAAATAAACTTGTAAAAGAAACCAGAAAAGCCCTACCTCCGAGATTGTATTAGCACACATTGACTTATCTGCCCCCGGGTTAATAAACAAAAGAACATTTTTTTCTTCGTTTGTGGAAACCCAATCGAATTTTACTGCAAATGGGAATTGACCTGGTTGTTTCTTCCTCAAATCATAATCAACCTCGGGGGGTAAGTTGGAAAGTGACTTGTTCCACAAAATCATTGGGGAAATTAATTATTCGCAAAGTCGATCAAATGGTCATTTCCCAAGAGGAAAATTCTTTAAAAATTACCTAGAAATGCCTTCGGAGACACAATTCCAGTTCGCTTTGCCACTACTATAGCAATTCCAGTTTCCATGAACGCTTCAGTGAAGTCGACAACTTCTTCTCGATAAGAATTGATTTTGAGAGCAGTCATCACCATGTCCGCCTTATTCTGCAGTAAAGCTGCTATCAATCCGTTCCATTTGCCGTTCTGGACATGGTAAAACAAACGAATTATTAAAAGTATACTAAAAGATAAAAGTACTTTTGGGCTACGCCAGTTAAAAGATCTGAACTTGAGTGGACATTACTATCCCAGCAAACAGCATCATCAAACTATGACCATCGGTCTGATGGTAACGTTGAAAATAATTTTGATACGATTTACTGTCCGCTCAGAAGTTTAACTGTAACGTAACATTATAAGTATAGCATATAGTTATAAGGGAATTTTATTACTATAATTGTAAATTGTTTATTATAATGCAATTTATACGACAACAATGATTTGAAGTTGTTCACAATCATTTGATCTCAACCAAAGATTGATTTAAAATTTCAGTATGCCTCATCATTCAAATTGTTTATCAAATGATTATGATTTGAGGAGTGATTATGACATAGCTTAAGTCCAACGTCATTCATATTAGTAAATAAATCCATTATCAGTCAATGAGATCTTAAGATCATCAATTGATCATCTGAAAATTATGATCTGAGACTCAGCGTTGACTCATCACCTTCTTGTGTGATACTCATGAGAAGATGGTATCAAGTAAAGATAACCAATTGATCATCAACCGCTGATGAAAGAAAAGCAAATGATGATGCAATGATTTCTAATCGTCAAAAGATCATTTGACGATTATTTGATAGCCAAGTGTTTGCTGGGAAGTTTTATAATATTTGGAAAATCGCCAGCAAAAAGAAGTGCATTTTTTGAGTTTTGCAGTAGCAGTTTTTTTCCGGCAGTTTTCCCGGCTCTGCATACCCGCCGAAATGTTAACATAACGCACACAGGTGGTAATAAAAACCAAAAATTAAAAATTAAAAATCTTACCACTTCTGCACCCCAAAATCCATCTTCTACACGAAACATATCATAACTGAACCCTAAATCTGCAGCATACTTTGCCAATAAATCCACGCTGAAACCTGAGCAGCATTGAATGAGAGACGCATTTGATGTAGACGAATTTGAGCTACAATAAAAAAAAAAAAAAATCTGGATTTAGTAATTAGTGATATATTCTTTGGCATCTTCATAACGGACAAGACTTGAGCTACATCAAAAAAGAGTTACTATCTCTTTGGCATTAAAGTGCCTTAAACACAGCGCAATTTGTAACGCCTGTGAAAAAGCAATTATTTCTCAAGAACTAAGAGTCAGTGATGGATTGAGTTTCAGCAATGCTCATGGTTAAAATTACGGGTAATGAAAAGCTTTCTGCTCTTTTTGAAATGAATGAAGGTTTAATGAAAACACAGTTTCACAAAAAAAGCAGAAAATTCTTGTGGATGTAAATAGAAAACTTATCAAACTTGAGATTAGCAAAGCATTTTTTTCAAAACACCCACTAAATAATTTATACGGTTGACAACTTAGAGAGAAATTAACAAAAGCCACATTCCTTTTCTGAATTATAAAATTAAGACCTTATCCCCTTATAAATTTATTGCACCATTAGAATTTCATCTCATGCTTTTTTCCAATAAATCAAATACACATTCAAAATGATGAAACCCTACACTCTCTAAGCCATAACGCTATTTCATCCTGAAAAGAATCTTCTATTTATAGCTGCCAGAAGCTATCCAAGTTCATATAAAAAAAGGCAAAAGTAAAGTAAAAAGAGGCAGCGCCAAAGGAGAGGCAATTTCCACCAAGTTGGAAAGTGCAGAAGGTGGCTGAAGCAATGGAAGGCCAATTTGTCCCACCAATTCAATTGGCACTTGGTCTTTCTCCCATCAGTACATTTAAGTAAGAGAAAACGCTGTCCAGCACCGAAGAAACGTCTGTCAATACTATTGATGTGTTTGATGAATTGATCCAACCGCAGGAGGGAAAAAATCTATAACTCAATTTTTGCAGTTTTATGAAACTCAAACTCTACAACCCACAGAGTGGACCAAAAAAGTGGGCTTATAGAGAAAAGCTTTTCTTGGGAGAGGGGGATATGAGTAAACTGAATCATCGATGGGTATGGTTTCAGCTTAGAAAGGATGGAGCCAATATTTACGCAATTGATTTTTTGTAGCCATGAGTAAAACAATATTTAAAATTACTGGTGAATTGATTTCTTGAATATGTAAGCAGTCTTTCTTTAATTTATTGAAATTTTTACTCGGCTAATTTCATTATCAGCACCCTCACCTAGTAAGTGTATAATTAATTTTTTAAAGTTAATGTGGAGGAAAAAGAATCTACAGTATAAATAAACTATGATGTTACAAATGAAGGGTGAAGTTCCAGTCTACAAAGCAACATTGCTGTAAAACTATTGTTAAATTTTTGCTAAATTTTTTTGCAAAAAAAAAGTGACCAGTTACTTGCTAAATTTTTGCCAATATTTTTTTCTGGGCCATGAACAGCTAGTAATAAAGAGTAGCATGCAAACTGGTTTTTATAGCTAATTCTATGTACATAGAATTAGGCCCCTTTAAATATTAGGCTAATGCAAATGGGCAATGAACATGTCATTCACACATGATTGCAGTCGTTGGAGAGATTTAATCTGGTTTAGAGAATGCCCTAAAGAAATAATCACGTTTTAATATCAGTGCAAATTTTTTTTTTCTAAACTCTAGTGTAACAAGTTTAATCTCTCTACTGGATTTAAATTGCACTAAAGAATCTCAAACCTTCATAAAATTTGGACTTAAATATTCTGCTTTGTAATATTTCTGAAATGCACTTTGTGGTCAAATGATTTCTGCACTGAAATAAAAAGCATTGCCTAAAATTGTGTAGTGTTACATCCCATATTCTAATATTGTGATAACTAACTATTGGTTACAGTTTACCAACATCGACAAATGTTTTACAAAATTTTGTAAAAAAAAAAGCAGCCAACTTTTTTCTTATAAAGTTTACCACATATTATTAATATAAAACCCTGTTACTCAACTTGTCATTGCTAAAGACAAGACTGATTCCCAAATGCATCAATCAATTTCTCGACTAATCAAGAAATAACTACAAGATAACAAGTGTGTCAACATTAACGCAAGACCTACCTATAAAACTCACTCTCTTTGCCCACTCTGCAGATCACTCCTCGGTTGATGCACTTCCCAGTGACAGGATCAGGTGGTCCTAAATTAATAAAAGCTGGTTCCTCTAAGAAAACAACTTTAAGATGAAATTTCTCTGGAACCCCTGGAGGAGGAACATGTGCATTTCCTGGCCAAACAATATCCTTAATGTCAAGTCCTTCACTTGTCCATTTGCCAATCTATTCTTGTCAGAATAAAATGTCAATACATGCAAAATAAAAGTAGTATACGGTAAGATGAATACCTTATCCCATTTGTGAGCATTGTTAAGGTTCATTATGTCCAGCTCAGCATGCTTTAGTGTTCCATCGAAATTAAATTCAACCGTCGTCTGCGAATTGATAGGAGCGCTAGCGTTGCGTAAATATCTGCAAGACAAAATCGACTTGGGGTTACTGTGAGAGCAAATATCTTCTTAAGTAATGAGTAATTTTCTCAAGTGTATTGGTTTCAAACTTTAAAAATTTCTCAGAATAAAATTTTATTGCATAATTGAAATTAATTATGTGATTTTATAAGGCCAAACAAAAAGCAAAATATAATTAGACTCTTTCCTTTTTGTATGATCATCAGATAAGGCAATAATGACAAACATAAACAAAATTAATCGCCACAGCAGTATTTTAGTTTACATCCTGTAATGTACTGCATGGCATTGCAGATTAGAATACCTATGTCATACTTATTACTCATTTTAACATGAAAATTTTTGCACTGATTACACTGGACAATTTCAACTTTGCAATTGTTCAGTCAACCTTCTTGTAAAGACGTTTGAAAAGTCGATCTTTTCATTGACATAAAGTAGTAATTTCGCCCAATGACTGTCATAAATTAAACAATATTAAGTCATTAATAAAACAATGCCACTGTAAAGTTAGTGCTAAAACTTGAGATCTTTAGCTTTTAGCGTTTAATTAACAGTGCCCGTGAAACGCAGAAACCGCGTTTATGTTGAAAAATATCCTTTTTTTCAATCTGTAAGGTCTTTGAAAATTGATTTTAAAATCTACCTTTTAGAGGTAGTAATGTTATGAAAGTCCATCATTTCAATGACTTTACCAATTATAAAGTTTAAAATGAGGTTACAAATATTAAATAATAAAAAGCAAATTAAAGAAAGAAGAAGAAAAAGAAAAATAAAGCTTAACGTCGCCAGCGACAACAAAGGTCGCTCGTGGCGACCTACAGCAAGGTAAAACTCTTTATATCCTTCTTTCTATATGTTTGATAAAATGATTGATGGTCTAAACTACAAAAACGGTCCTTAATGATCACAAAAAGATATTTTTCTCAGAGAGAAGAACAGAGACCATTTATATTGAGGAAACGTGTTTCTTACTTATAAAAAAGCTCTCCTTTAGCCCATCTGGAATCACCTTGACCAACACATGACAAATTTGGTTGCAGACTCGCATTTGTTGATGGATGGTCGGCGAAGTATAATTCCAAACCGTTTGCAAACACTTTGACAGCTTTGTCGATTTCGGCTAATAAACTTGGAAATTCCGTGTCAAAATGAACACCTGAAAATAAAATTTTAAACGTTTATCCAAACTTTTCTAACTCTATACAGTTTTTCATAAAATCATATCTAAACCAAAAAATTTAATAAAGTTTAAGCTTCAATTCAGTGAATTGATATATTGGGAATTGAATAGAAAATAAACTCAATAAGTGAGTGAGGATAAAAAAACTTCCAACAGAAAATCTTACAAAACAAACGGTTATCTTAGAATCCAATAATAGAAAACTTCAAAGATAACATACTCCAAAAAAAAAAAAAAATCTCCATGGGAAAACTATTCCCAGAGAAATAAAATTTCTATTGAAAAAACACTTTAAAAGTCCTGTGATTTATTCCCAGTATCATTTAAAGCAATTTACCTTCACCAACAAAGTATTAAAAACATTAATTTCCCTGTTTTTTCCCATTTCTTATAAAAATTATCCTTTTGGGAGCCTTAAAATTTCGACTTTAAAAAGCTAGCACATTCAAACAAATTATTCTCATTTATCATCTCTTCAAAGGCTAAAAATATTACCACTACTATTTTGTATACTACCTATGGTTTATTTTTAACATATTTAACTTTTTTTAAACATTTTTTTTTTTTTGCAAAACGTGCACAAGAAGTTTAAAAAATGGTAGCTGAACTTCAAAATTTGTTACAACTTAAAAAATGGCCATTTTGTTGAGAATTTACTATTTTCTGGGAACAAAAAAATTTTCTTGTCCAGTGTAACTTTATAGTTGCACTGGACTAAATGACAGGTTTATAACCTTTTTTAAATTTAACAGGAATTTGTACATTTTCAAATAATAGGGACGTTCTAGTAGTGACTTTACCAAAGTTTTTGAAAATAAAAGTTTTAAAGGCGAGAGATCACGTTTTAAAGATCCTTCTTTCTGTTTTCATTTATAAAGTTGTAGCAGTTTGCAAGTTCATATGAAAGTTAATTGTAAAGATCATGTTATAAGAAGCCTTTATCACTGGTAAAGTTATAGGAAACTTTAATATTTCAATATTTTAAAACATTACATTTAACTTTCCATTTCTTGCAAAATATAAATTCGCCCTATGATTTTGAATGTCTGTTTGTAAATCAATGAAACGAGCAAAACATTTATTCCAAACATTCAAAATACAGAATAATAGGGTGAACAGTCTACATTAGCCTAACTATAGAAAAACAGAAGTTGAAAAGAAGATTTTGATAAAACTATAGAAAAACTAATAAATATTAGTCAAATCTACAAAAAAATGTAGCTTTTGCTTGTAAAAAGTTTTTTCGCCTTTAAGAATGTGATATCTTTTTTCTAAAAGAATGTGACAATTATACTAAATTGGCACCATCAATTTAGGCAACATTTAAATGCCCGTAACAAAAATTTGATCATTTGTAATTAAAATTTCATCACATCATTTTGTAGTTATTGGTGATCAGGTGCACTGATAAGCTAGCATTGATTGTTTCATGATTGGAAAATGATGAAAAAATGACTAAACAAGAAGATCTATAACTTGGATAACTTTCGTGACATTATCACATAAAGATTTTAAAAAATATTTATTTAGTTTA
>JAQGAS010002073.1:0-12865 GCA_034686365.1 Pachymerium ferrugineum
ATAGCCACTTTAGAGCCAAATAATAGCCACTTTAGAGCCAAATAATAGCCACTTTAGAGCCAAAATATAGCCACTTTAGAGCCAAAAGATAGCCACTTTAGAGCCAAAGTATAGCCACTTTGGAGCCAAAAATTAGCCACTTTAGAGCCAAAGGAAAACCACTTTAGAGCCAATATATAGCCACTTTAGAGCCAAAGAATTGCCACTTTAGAGCGAAATTATACAACTTTAGAGCCAAAATATAGCCACTTTAGAGCCAAAGTATAACCACTTTAAGCCAAAGTATAGCCACTTTAGAGCGAAGTTATACTACTTTAGAGCCAAAATATAGCCACTTTAGAGCCAAAATATAGCCACTTTAGAGCGAAATTATACCACTTTAGAGCTGAAATATAGCCAGTTTAGAGCCAGAGTATAGCTACTTTAGAGCCAAAGTATAGCCACTTTAGAGTCAAAGATTAGCCAATTTAAAGCCAAAGTATAGCCACTTTAGAGCCAAAGTATAGCCACTTTGGAGCCAAACAAAGTGGTGTACTTTCACCAATCCAAACTGGGGAGCAGAAATAGTGCGATTTGGAAATTACGTGAATTTCATAAAGGAACAAGCGCAAATCGGAAATATAGCGAACGGAATTTCAGCGAATGCTGAAAAGACCAAATTGGATCTGAATCTTCAAGGAAGAATTTGGTGACATTTTTTAAGCTCAATAACATCATTTAAGAAATTATTGCTAATGTTTATACAGAGATTTGACACATTTGGACAACATGTGATTTGAAGTCCTATCGATTTTTGTTTATTAAAACCACGTGTTTAATACACAAAAAAGACTAAAACTTATCTTTCATATTAATCATTGGTAGTTCGCACAGCTGAAATGTTAGCAATCCGTGCGAATCGTTCAAATCTTGAAACAGTTTTTTTAAAAATGCTTCCATTGCTCGCTCATCATTAAAATCCCTCAACTTTTGTAAAGCGATCAAAAATCCTTTCGCAATTATATAGTTTGACCCATATTTAATATTACATGACTTGGACTGGCCCGTGCCCAAACGGCTGATAAACCATGATCGCGTATAAATTTGTGAGTCAAAATTTTGTCACCTATTGCTTCTGTGCCATCCATGTACATACAATTCAAGTTTAAATCTATTATGTTGAGAAATTCTTTAAGAACAAATTTTTGGAATTTTTACAAGAGAACTATTTCAAGTTCTGAGAGTTGCAGTTGTATGAAGTTACCATTCAGCATATTGCCAATTTAAAAAAAAAATTGTGTAATATATTATTTAGGAAATTACTGATGCTTGAATTACAGTTTACCTCCAATTTCTATCTCTTAACTTGAAGTTTTTACTACAAAATTGTTTTAGCATTGATTAGTCTACAATATTAGGACGAGTAAAATTATTGTAATAGAATTGTTGAAACTGGAGAATAATTTGCAGTTTGTGGAAAATGTACTTCAAAAGTAATGCATCAATGATAATTGTTATGTAAAAAAAAATAATTTGTGCACTTGTATTGATAAATTTTCAATTTAATGAACTCTAATTTACTGACTGCGGTTCAAAAATACTGTATGTAAGTTTACGCAATGTGAATATGATTGTTTACTTCTAGTTTGTTAACTTTTCTAATATAAAATGAAACGTTTGGATTTTCACATTTGTGAGATTTTTCTACTACCAGTTGAGAGCTACCGTACTAGCTTAACACGGAGGTATTCATTCATCTTCAACCTTAACGGTAACGGTAAGGACATGAGATTACCAGAGAGTGAAAGTTAGCCGCACATTGTGACAATTGTTGAATGCCATTAAATAGGTGAGCTAATCATTGAGCTGAATTCTTACAAATGGAAAATTTAAAGGAAACAATAACATTGGTTTTTTTTAAATTTTTTTTCTTCATTAACTTTTACAAATAAATTGCCATTAAAAATTGGTTTGTATTAATAGCGTTGTTTTTGTGAACTTAAACACAACAGCGTTGTTTTTGCTAAAAGTTGCTAAAATTCGTCTTAATAATTAACAAAGTAAAAATTTCTCTACCCGAAGACGAATAACTTAAACTCACACAAAACACAATCATTTTCCCCTACCGTTCCCGAACAAGGTTGTAAAACCATTGCCCATCGACATGTGCCAAGGGCAGAACCATCTTCAGCCAATCGTAAGCCATTCTTTGCAAAGGTCAAGTGGTGTACTTAAATAGGCAAAAAGATCACAGTTGAACCATTCACACTTGAAAATATGGTTGTTACATGCGTTACTAGTTCCTATCCATCCTCAATCATACCTCCCATGCCTTAGGTTGCTCCAACAATAATTCCAGGTAAATTAACAATAATTTTCAATTTATTTTATTTAGTCATTTAATTAAAACTACTAACTCATATATTTAATCAATAACTTTTTAGGGCATCATTTTTTGCCACCAATGGCAAATGTGCCTATGGAGAATCTCTTTAGATCTTACTTCTACCCCATGACAATGTTTTTACCTCCACCATGCTTTCCCCAACAACAAAAAGAGCAGCAAAAATTCGACTACACACGACTAGCCAAGTCAGCAACAAAAAATACTACTACTAATCATCAAGACAAGTCTGACACGGCCATAATAACCAGTCATTCCTTCCCACTCCATATGACACATGCATTGATTAAATTTGATAAACAATTCCAATTCCGCCCTGAACGTCGCCCTCACAAAAGATTTATCTGTAAATATTGCCAGCGACAATTCACCAAAGGGTACAACCTCTTAATCCACGAACGAACACATACCGATGAAAGACCCTTCCCATGTGACATTTGCGGAAAAGCATTTCGAAGGCAAGATCATCTCCGTGATCATAGGTAAGAAGTTGTAAAACAAAAGTATAGCAAATCTATTTTGAAGTTTTTATTTTGTACTTATAGGCATATTCATTCTAAAGAAAAGCCATTCAAATGCGACCAATGCGGTAAAGGGTTTTGTCAATTTCGTACCCTGGCTGTTCACAAGATTCTCCACATGGAAGATTCCCCTCATAAATGTTCTACGTGTGGCAAGAGTTTTAATCAGCGGAACAACCTGAAAACCCACCTGCTTACCCATACTGATGTCAAACCCTATAGCTGTCGATGTGCGGTAAAGAATTTAGAAGAAAATGCTATTCGTTGAATTATATTAATGTCAGCTACATTAATGTCTGCAAATTCCAATATTGTACTTAATAATTTACTATTTAATTGTATTTTTTGTAAAAATAAATTGCAATAATACGTACAAATTTTTGTACTCGTTTTAAAAATCGACATTTTGACCTACATTACAAATTGCTGGTTGCAAGCTGAATACGTTAAAAATCTAATCATGGTTTGAAAGAGGTGTTTACAAGACCATAAGTTACCTCCTGTGGCTGTAGAAACGGTTCGGCTGACTTAAGGCACACGACCTGAGGAGGGAGACAGTTGGATATCTTGCCCCTTACTGTGCGCCTTTGTCAATTAAAAAGTAGAGATAATGTAAACCATCTACACAGTGCTATTTTATCTGTTGGGCTAAAGTGAATATGTGCCAGGGCCACCAATGAAACGAATATTTAGGAAGAGTAATAGTTTTTTAAGTTCTAAATTCACAAGGAAATGAAATTTTGAAAATGCTCGTAACCCAGTTTTTAGCAGCACTTTTATTATATCTTTTTAGAAAAGGGTCATCTTGCTAGCCTACTTAAGGCAATGAGGACAACATGCAATTGGGGTAATAGGACCGCTAATTGAAAGTCTTTGCTTAAGGCATTGAGACTTTTTCTCATGTTTGTAAACGTTTTGTGTCCTTATGCCCTAGTGTCCTAGCGTGGGAAACGAAAGAAACGTGATTTTGTGGTCAGTTTAAAATTGTAATGTCCTAATGGGGAGTGGCATCAAACAATCAATATGTTGATTGCATCAATTGGTACAGCCAAAGCAAAATATAAATAAAAATGACAGATTTAAAAACTAACACATTACAGATTAACTTTTTATAATATGGTGTTATAATGACTATACCAAAACCTATTATCAACTTTTATCATTAACTTGACTTCCACCCCTACAAAAATTCTGAATCAATTAAATTTGTACATATTGTCCGGTTGAGAAAAATTTCAAATAAATGCACCAAACGGTTGAGAGATACCTATTAGACGGTTTGACAATAAATTGTCAATTTAACTACCGCAATACTTGTGAAATGTTCTACTGTACGATAATCAAATGTAACTTACTAATTTCCACCTATAGTACATCGGTTAATTAGAGTTTTTTTAAACATTTCTGTACATTCCCTGATAGTTTTTCAATAAATATAATTCCAATTGCAGACAGCTGTCAAATTATATTTTTTTATATTGGCAGAATAAACAAAATAACTTTGATCATACAAAGTGTTACGGTTAAATTCCATTTAATAGTCAAGTTATAATTTTCTTTGTTTATAACATTACAATATATTTTATATGAAAATTTGAATTTATATGATGGGGAAAAATTTTTCCATTACTTCAAGCAGTAAAATTGTGGAAATACTACAGTGCAGGGAGTTTAGTTTTCCCTTTCACATTAATGAGGCATCAAAAAAGAAAGAAACCAGCTTAACGTCGCCAGAGCCATGCGCGACGAAACTATATCTTATCAATAAGAAGTTAAAATCTGTAAAATCAAAAACACGAATACATCTACTAAAACTAATAACTTAAAATCATAAACTAGAGCGTCCATTCGCCTCCTCAAGGAAGCCAAGAGACCTCTAAGAGGAACCCAGGTGGGACCGTGAGGAGGTAGGAAGTCGGACATGCTTTATTTGCTCCATAAAGTGTACTCAGGCACAGGTGACAAAAACTAGAGAGCCCTAACTGCTTTATGAAGTATGTTCAGCTCACCCCCATCGAAAAAGACATTCAAGTAAAAGAGTAGAAGCAGGTAAGTAACGCGTCAACAAGTGCTGCATAATAGATGAAAAGAAAAAAAACTTCCTGTCATAAAATGTTGAAAAACGAGTTGGGAAATGGAAGGAGAGCATTTGTTTGGGGTGGTGCTCTTCAATAGTTTTCAACTTGGGGCGAAATTTGCGGCTTTCCTTCCGACAGAGACAATTTTACGTGGGATTTTACTTCAAGCTATGTGCAAATTACTTTATTGATGTGCTGTAAAAGGCGTAATAGAAAATGTCTTGTGTATCAAAGCTAAAAGGGCTTCTGTCAGGGAAAAGTGATTTTTGATTTTAATCATTTTTCTAGGCAAAAAGTGAGAGATAAATAAGATGTTTGTTCACATGTTGACATCCAAATTCATACTTTAGAGAGGTTAATTTTATTGTCTTATACCTTGCGCAGTGGTGGTTTATTATTGCCTAAATTGAATTGCCTAATTATTTCCTAAATTAAATACTCTCAGAGGATGTATTTTTGTAGTCATGATAGAGTGGAATTTACTACCTCATAATATTTGTAGAGTTCCTTTTAATTGTAAAAAATTTTTTAGCTATTTTAAAAGATGTTTATTTGTCTATTTTCTTAATATGGAACTGTGAATTTGCTTTTAATTTTTTTGCTATTTATTTCTGTATATATTTTATTTGATTGTATTTCTTTGAATGTCTTATTAAATAATAACAATATGATCCTACCCTCTTAAAAAAACGTGTGTCTTTACACCTTTTTACAACCATACGTACACCTTTCTGTGCCATTTGCCCAACATTTGAGTGTTTGGCAACACCCTGCACTGCGAAAAATAAAAGGTGTAGAATGGTGTAATAGTTGATTTTACACCTACGCAAAAATATTCTACACCTTAAAAGGTGCTGCAAGGGTGCAAGGAGGTGTTCTATTGCAGAACTGGTCCCAAAGGTCTATTATAGTCATCTACTGGTATAACAAAACACCTGTTACTGTGGTGTAATAGTCACTTTTAGGGTGTACAGGCTTGCATTCATCCAAAAAAGTGTAAATAAACACCAATAAGATGTACAACCAGTTTTAACACCCTTTTGTGGGTGTTAATTGCCTTTTTATACACCCACAAAGGTGTATAAATAGAAAGCTATGTTAATAAAAAGGCCAAGATGGCTAACCAAAATGACTAAAAAGTCAAGGGAGTGTCTGGTCACATGTAAGGATATTAAAATATGATATAAATAAATGCATGAAAATTGTGGCCAGTTACCTCTTACATTCGAATTGAATTAAGTTATCGCATAAAATGTTTAATTAACATATATAACAGTGAAAATGATAAAAAACTGTCAAATGAAACCCTTAAGCTCTTTACGACAAAACTGAGCTAATACATCATTATTTACATCTTTTTGGGGTGTATTGAGTCATAGTTTCCAGTTCTGTCATAAGAGGGCCTAAGGGTTTTATTTTACACTTTTTCATTACTTTCACTGTTATGCACTTTAATTAATCACATTTATGCGATAGCTTATTTCAAATTGAAAATAACTGGCCACAATTTTTTTGCATCTATTTACATTATGTTTTAATATCTTCACTTATGACCAGACACTCCATTGGCAGGGCCGGCTCTAGCATTTACGTCGCCCCGGACAAAAAGACAAATTGCCGCCCCTTTACTAGTCGCAAATATTTTAAAAAATTTTGTCACGCATCTTTGCCAAATTTCCGCTCTCTTTGCTAAAACTTTTAAAAATTTTTGTCACAATCGCAGTCAAAATGCCGCCCTTTAAATTTGCCGCCCCGGGCAAATGTCCGGGTTGCCGGGCCCTAGAGCCGGCCCTGCCATTGGGTGTACAGAACAGTCATCTCATATCAAGACATCTTGACTGTGACAAAGCAAAGCCTCATCGATTTTACCGCAATTGCAAACAACTTGGAAAAGTCTTGCAACTGTTAGCCTTCGTGTCAACACAACATTATTACAAGTAAAGATCTGATTTACGTCTCCCGTAATTTGCCAGTTAAAGTCATTTATTTCGTAATGATAAATAATATCGTCGAACACATTAATCAAGTGAGAGACTATTCGATTATTGCCTTCCTGTGTGATATTGGCGATAGCGTAGGTCTCACACTTAGCTTTTTTTTTTGTTGCAGTTAATGAGAAAAATTCGTGTAACATTATATTACTTTTATTTCCGTACGCAAAACTAACATTTTTCCTTGTAAAATTCATTATTAATTCACAGCACAGAATAACAACCATGTCCTTATTAAATTAGTCTAAAAAGAGTGTTTTTTTTTTTGTGGGGCTATTATAGAAAATAAGAGCTAGGTCTAGAAGAAGAATAAAGATTAACGCCGCAAGCGACAACTAAGGTCATAAGAAAAGAGGAATGGTATGGTAACTTGTAACAATTAAAAGGGCAGAGAGAAAATATGGTAAACCCTTTTTCATTCAATTATTTCAAGCAAAGTCCAAAACTGTAGATTTATTTACCTCCTGTCTGTTTGCGCATCTTCCATCTTGTTGTTCCATGTTGTTGTTGACGGCAATTTCTTACGGCAAGATGGTGTCCGGTTGTTCTTCACCCCAAGATAGAGTGTTCGTTTTGTGGTTATGGCCGCGTGCCCGTGTTATCGCGTACGAGTAAATGTTGCGTGGCTGGAAACTGATCATGCACATGTTGTAGCCCTCTGGTGGCTGTTTTTTGTGCTGTAATACAACCAAAGAGTTTTGCAGAAGTCGTTACACATTTGTAAATTTGGTACTGGAACCTAACAAGCGACGATCTGCAATAAAATTCAGGTAAAAATTTTGTTATCGAGAATTAGTTTTTGATCTGACTGGAGAATTTGTCAACTTGAATTTTTAGGGAAAGTTTAGAATTTGAATTTTGCGAGAAGATAATAACGAAGGCTATTTTAGATTCAGTAGAAAGCAATACGAATCCAAAATTTGGAGAAATGTCGAAGTGTGCATCGAGTTCTACAGAGAAAATTACTTGAATTTTTACTGAACCTGAAGATGCGCTATATTTAGTAATGACGATTCTTACGAATCATTTACTGATGAATTAAGGTGGAATATGCACATAGCTGAATTATTTTACACCTACTATGTAAAGAAAAATAAAGACGGCCAAATTTAATCGCAATGCAGGTTAAAAATAGAGTTAAATTTTTAGACCTTTTAAAATTTTTGCTATACAGAGACAGATGTAACATACACGAATGACGTTTTACTCAACTGGGGCAAAGAACTTGTCATTAATCATTCCAAAATGGCCGAAGTGTATCAAACTACATCCACGTTCTAAACCAGTCATACACTGTAGATGTAGCGAAATTAGTTATAGTTTAATAAAATTACCATCAAAAACCGTTAAATAATTAGAATGTTGCTGGCAAAAGGTTAAATACTGAAGTTCTCCTAAAAATCGATTATCAAAGTTTTAGACATACCGAATCTTAACTCTGTTCCAAAATGATAAAAAATATACACATATATATATTTTGGTGTCATTCAAATTAAAAAAGAAAAAACAAACTCTTCATACTTGAGTTTGTAAATACCCACAACATACATTGTTTTAAATTACAATTGCAAGAAAAATTAATCCTATTTAATACATTATTACATACGCGACAGTTAGTACAATTATATTTTTACATCAGGGTAAATCAAAATATCCTTAAGTAACTATTTTTGTTTTCATAGTTAGTACAATTATAGTTTTACATCAGGGTAAATCAAAATTTCCTTAAGTAACTATTTTTGTTTTCGTTTTCGACTGTAAGGTTCATTTTCTCGTTTTCTTTTTCGCCCTTTTTTAATTTCATTTTCCCGTTTCTTTGTTATTTCATTTTTCACTTCACGTAATATTACAATGGCAGATTTATGCTTACTAAAAGATCCCAATATGAAATCTAAAATTTGATTGATCACCAGCAAAACATCATCTCGAAATTGATTGTCATTATAAGACCGCAAAAATGATAAGAAATGGCTACTTTTATCAAATCTTCCGTAAGCTAATGCATGACTAAATTTCCTCAAAATTGCCCATTTAAAATGATAGGACAAGTCTTCAAATATTATACGAAAATGGTCCACTTGTTCTTCTGATATCCAGTGATCCAGAACCTCAAAAATCGGATCAATTTTTAACCCTACATGCTTCATTTCAGTCCATAACATTTTAACAATATCAGTCATTACATTTTTCGGTACCCAATCCTGGTCAAAGGGGTCAAAGTGAACTTCAAGTTCACACAACAACTCGCAACAAGAGTTGGTCGTAGGTCTAACACAGCGCCACAAATATTGAAAAAATTGTGTATTGCAACGTGGATTAATCAAACCGGCGATGACTCTATCCTGAAATTTGGTATCAGAACAACATCGATCAAGGAGCGCAGTTTGGGTTTCAGAAGTCAAGATGGAAAAGAAGAATTGAATTACTGTTTCATGACATTGACAAATAACACGTTTCATTTTTTTAAGGTCACTTGTGTAAACGGCTTTTTGTTCTACTGTCATTTTATTCCAAAAATGTAACGTAGCAATTCCATTTTCATGTTCGATGAGTTCTCCTTCGAAAAAATTCTCACACGCTTTGGGGTTATTGTCCCGGTTTTGGGTGACATCTAGCCAAAACGAAACTTCTCGATGCCAGAACATAACTTCATCTAGGCAATGTATTTCCATAGGTAATTTATTAAACTGCTTCCAGTTTTTTTGGACATATTCTTCGTTGAAATAAAGGTACGCAATCAGGAAACGAATTTGGACATTGCAATTTGAATCATTCACCACTGCTCTCACCAATTTATATTCATCAAATTTGACGAAGGAAAATACATTTTCCTTCGTCAGGTAATAAGTAAAAAATCTGCTCCTTGGATTCATAAAATTGTCGAATAATAAATAGTGCGAAAGTTTACTTTTGAAGATCAGACGTTGAATCGGTTCGGGAATTGTGGTGTTGAACCAATTTAGGAATTGAATCCGAGTATCTCTAATTATTCTTGAACCTTCAAGAAGGAGTGATTTCATTAGGTTTGATAAATTTTTAATTCGTTTAATTTCAGATGTGGCGTTTTGATGCGTTTCATCCAGTTCTAGAAAGTAATGCTTGGAATCATCTTCGTCAGGTTCAATTTTTGTCCAGTAAAGTTGCGCAGCAGCAATTTTTGCCAACTCTTCCAACTGTTTAACAGCCATTGTTCCAAGTTGTAATGCTAAAGTAAATACTAAATAAAAACAGAATACGATATATTAATCATACACGTTCTGTAAATATTGAAAAACCAAGTAGAAAAACATTCATTACTTCACCCGGACTTGGGGTTAATATATGTTTGGTTTCATTTCAGTTTTAACTATTTTTAAATAAACTGTTCCCAAAACCCTCCATGCCGACGATTTTAACACACAAAGTGATTTAAAAATATTAAATGAGTTTAAAATTATAATGGCGTCACGGTTTTTTCATCCACGGAAATACATAATCCGGTTATTTTTTTAAAGAGAATGGATTTAATAACTCTCAGCTAGTTCAAGTGACATACAAGGTAAAAGAACATACTTTACCTAACAAAACACAGCGTAACATACGACCAGTTTAGCTCCTATGACCTCGATTTGTGAGTGACTGATATGTGATGTGAGATGTGGTAAATTTTTAGGATAGCGGTAGTGACGTCTAGCGGAAAAAAATATTAGCTGTAAAATATCAATTTATTTCAATTTTTTAGTATAATTAGCACATTAGAAACGTAAACAAGCACATTATTTGAAATTTGAACTTTCTAAACAAATCCTCAACTTTACAAGAATTACAAACAACTTGATCAACTTTTAACCACAGCAGCAGTGATTTGAATAAAAAAAAAAATCTGTCACCAACTTTGCCGCCATCACTGTCATTAATAATTACATTACATGCTACAATACCAAAAATTAACATAAGAAGTTACGAATGTTGACGGTTATATTATATTTTACGTTTTACGTACTCCGAAATAATAGATTTGGTGCAGAATCTTCTGATATGATTGGCTGCAGCAGCACTATTAAATTTAATTTTCCGTATTAATAAACTTTTTTAAGTCTGGCCTAGCTGATTTTCATTTAAAACTGTTTCACGTAGTTTTATGACTCGTGTACTTTTAAAAATAGTAAAATAAGCTAATGACATATAACCAATATTATTTATTTCAATCAAAAAACACTGACAACGCAAAATACCATTTTTTTAAAATTTCTGATGCATCATCAAAGTAATTATTAATAACATCTTTTTTAAAAACTGTGAAACAAAAAGTAAAAAAAATCATGTTTTAAATTACCCAATTTGTGCTGACAAGCCGCACTCCACTACATCAATTTCAGTTTTTTCACACAATCGTCAACTTTACATTTTACAAAACACCGCTTTAAATTCTGCTAATTTGTCAACTTCGGCTTTCCAATTACGGAATAAATTAATAGTAGTCAAATGATGATAGACACTCGTCGTTTTCTTCAATATCATCAAAGCCATTTAACGCAATTTGAAGACAAATTTTCATCTTCAACACTTTTTAAAAATGTTGTACAACCCTCTCCTTCATCAACAAAGAGATTTTGAACGTAATACTTAAAAACATGTTCTTTCACACAAAAAAAAATTCGTTAAAAGCTACGTTAATCTTGTGTTAAGACGTTAATTGCTCAGCTGTAGATGATAACCCTTCATCTTTCACATTCTCTGTTAAGAGGATTAAGTTAGACTTGCTTCTTGGCAAAAAGAAATTAATAGTAGTGGCAGATAGTGGCCAGTTGTGTGACCCCAGAACAATATGTGTCAAAATTAATTGGTTTTTTATTTGTTTAGTGAGTAAAATTTGTCGAACAATGCTGAAAAAAAAATGATGCAATAATGAACATTGAACAAGTTACATTTTTAATTTTGGCTTGGACGGAAAAAGACTTGAAGATTTCGACAATGACTTTTCCAGTTGAAAGAAAAGAAAGAAATGGAGCTTAACGTCGCCAGCAAAAAGAAAAGGCTGCCAGTTGACTGAAAAGAAAATGATACTCAATGTCATCCAAAGCTACTCCTTAAGACTTTAAACAATCTTTATTGCGATACCGTACCATGAAAAAAAACTTTGTTTTCAATTGTATTTAACATTTTCTATTGAACTCTCTACTACGGCTATTGATTTTTTAGGCATGACTGGTCCAGTGTTCGGAGACGAACCGGAACGCCAAGCTAAAAGATAAAAGTAATTGATCTTAATAATGATTTTTAATCGATTTTTCGTCAATCTTAATAATGATTTTTAATCGATTTTTCGTTAATCTTAATATCAATTAGGCTGTAGCTTTATGGTTTATAACACGTGTGCGCTTAAAAACTACCTTACAGTTTTTTCGGAGAAAGCACGCATAATTCCTTTCCATTTTAAGGATTAACAACGTTGTGTAACCACGGAGATAAGATAACATGCAAAACAACTGCGCGCATGCAAAATCCAAAGTATATATAATTGTTGTTGTTTGGTCGAAATATAATGGTTCTTGTTGGTCAGCCATGATAACAAAGTTCGCATGAGTTTCAAAAGCGCGAATGAAAAAAAAATGTAATTAAAACAGCTGTACAGAATATATGTAGTTTTAACAGTTTTGGTTATTTTCATTCTAGATAAAATCTATATATATAATACGCTAAGGAAATCTATTGTCTTTTTTGTAACAGTTCGTCAGAGAAATTCAGAGCACCTGCAACAATAAACTATATACCAATCGATAGCTCTTTTTGTCTATATTAGCCATCAATTGCGAAATTATTAAAAAGTTATATTATTTTCGAGTTATTAATCAAAAACTGTTCGTAAATTGAACGTTTTGATTGGCTGTCTCTGATTGAAGGAGGAGCCAG
>JAQGAS010002074.1:0-12854 GCA_034686365.1 Pachymerium ferrugineum
TCCCAAGTAAAAAAATTTGCAAAAATTTTGCAAAAAAAATTTTGCAAGTAATTGGCCGCTTTTTTTTTACAAAATTTTTGCAAATTTTTTTACTAGGGATGTACAATACTTGCAGAATACTCAAACATAAGTCACCAATTACATCAACTATTACATACAGTAGTATAAACTACTTTTCAATCACTTATGACACTCAATCAGATTGAAAACCTAATGCAACCGAGCGTCAGTCCCCCTAGTGACAAATCTTCAAACTGCACAAAGGGTGCTATTTTACTCACCTTTTAGAAAAAGATTGACTCCTGAACCCACAAAAGACCACTAGGAAATGTTGAAAAGAAATTTTTATCTCTTTAATAACCATTTGATATTAAAAACTCCAGACTGGCAATAAATCTTTCTTAACAGACAATTCCTGTGCGAAAGAAAAAAATGTAAAGGGAGCGAGAAAAGCATTCCGAAACCATTCCACTATTTGTAACTTCATTACCATCATCTCTATTGGCTCAACCATACCCCTGGTGAGTAATTCTGCAAGAAATACTTGGCAATTTGAAAATCCATCTCCATCCCTTTCTCTCCCCTCTTGTTTCACTCATCGTCTCCCTTTGGTACCGAATAATTCATCTCTTGAGGTTGGAAAAGAGATGACGGACTCAAAAATGGTCACCTTTATGATGGACACTTCAAAGCATATGAAAGTATCAACTTTAAAAGATTTGTTGAAAAAAAAAAAAGACTTTTAATGAGTATATATTTTGGAATAATTGAAGGAAATTCGTTAATGCGCTTTGAAATGATTGGCAATAAGATTAGACACGGTTCTGGTATCCAAGGCAAAAGACACGAAGCACGAGTCTGGTTAGCAACAGATTAGAGATCAATCCCCGCCAGTCCATGTCATTATCAAGATTGCACCCGCACTATGTGAAACGCCTGATCGACCGGTTGCAACTCCCCCTCTGCTGCTTGCGGCCCTTTTCAACTAATCGATAATATTGACGTCAGTCTTTCGCCAACGTTTCGCTCCTTTTCGCCATCTTATCCATGAGCACTTCTTGATAATTCTGCATTTTTTCAACTGTTATGTGATTATATTATTTGTGTTTTTGTGGGAGTAAAATCTGTAACTAGTTTTGCAATAGTTTGCTAATATGCATAGTTTTTTGGAAATTGCGCCCAACAGCAAACTGTGTTGCTAGTTTTTCCTAATTGATTTAATTTTGCAGTCTTGCAACCTTCCCCAATTCTTTTATTGTAGTATCTGATAGTTGCCTTCAAGCAGATGATTTGCTAATGATTAACTTTTTGCACTGGAAAATTTTGATAATTTTCTTAGAAGCAAATTTTATTTTAAGATGAGCTGCCTTGTTACTGGGTAATTGCCATTTTCCTTTCTTGTATATTGTAAAAGTGCATTATTGATTAGTATATGGTAATAGTTTTTTTCGCTCTATGCGCAAATAACTTCATAATTTTTCGCAAGTTTGTTGTAAAAGATTCTGACAACTGCCCTAAGTGATAGCAATGTCTTTCTGTTTAATACTACTGCAATATGTTAATTTTTTTGCCAAAAATTTAGAATTTACTTGTTTCCTGAATAACTAAATACTGTACCTTGATTTAATTTTGCAGTCTTGCAACCTTCGCCAATTCTTTTATTGTATCATAAAAATTATTTTCGACGTTAGTCTGCGGAATTACGTCGAAAAGTATCATAGTTGCCTTCAAGCAGATGATTTGCTATTAATGATTAACTTTTTGCACTGGAAATTTTGATAATTTTCTTAGAAGCAAATTCTATTTTAAGATGAGCTGCCCTGTTACTGGGTAATTGCCATTTTCCTTTCTTGTATATTGTAAAAGTGCATTATTGATTAGTATATGGTAATAGTTTTTTTCGCTCTATGCGCAAATAACTTCATAATTTTTCGCAAGTTTGTTGTAAAAGATTCTGACAACTGCCCTAAGTGATAGCAATGTCTTTCTGTTTAATACTACTGCAATATGTTAATTTTTTTGCCAAAAATTTAGAATTTACTTGTTTCCTGAATAACTAAATACTGTACCTTGATTTAATTTTGCAGTCTTGCAACCTTCGCCAATTCTTTT
Source organism: Pachymerium ferrugineum (assembly GCA_034686365.1). Lineage (NCBI taxonomy): Eukaryota > Metazoa > Arthropoda > Chilopoda > Geophilomorpha > Geophilidae > Pachymerium > Pachymerium ferrugineum. The sequence goes on from JAQGAS010002074.1 coordinate 2,113, forward strand.
ATTGTATCATAAAAATTATTTTCGACGTTAGTCTGCGGAATTACGTCGAAAAGTATCATAGTTGCCTTCAAGCAGATGATTTGCTATTAATGATTAACTTTTTGCACTGGAAATTTTGATAATTTTCTTAGAAGCAAATTCTATTTTAAGATGAGCTGCCCTGTTACTGGGTAATTGCCATTTTCCTTTCTTGTATATTGTAAAAGTGCAATTATTGATTAGTATATGGTAATAGTTTTTTTCGCTCTATGCGCAAATAACTTCATAATTTTTTGCAACTTTGCTGTAAAAGATTCTGACAACTGCCCTAAGTGATAGCAATGTCTTTCTGTTTAATACTTCTGCAATATGTTAATTTTTTTGCCCAGTAACTTATTTCTTATAACTTACTTACAAAATTTTAAAAACTTTTCTTTCTAATTACCCAAATATAATTGAAATAAAGCACTGTCTTGTTTTGCAATTACACTCCTTATTGCCTTAATTTTTTTTGCATTATTTTGTTAATTGCCTTTAGTTTTTTTTTGCAATCATTTGTTAATTCTCTGATTTTTAACAAGATTGTTGCTAATTGTCTTTAACCTGCAGAAAGCATATTGCTAACCACTACATTTCTTATATCTATAATTCATTTACAAAACTTTACTAACCACCTTTAATCTTTTCAAAATCCTTACAAAACTTTTTCTAATTACCTATAATTATTTCGGCAACAACCTTTCTCTGCTCTTCGCCCACTCCCAACTTTTGCCATTTCAAGTTTCTTGGTATTTCCAACCCATTTCAACAACACTTTTCCCCAGGTATTACTTTTGTTGACATGACTCCCGAGTTTGTTATTCCATCCCAGAAAAAAAAAAAAAAAAAAAAAGGATTTAGGATTTTTTGTTCATGGCTATTTCAAGGGATTGTTATTAAACCCGCCTTGTGATTTCTGTATTTAAGGCCACATGAACTCCGCCCGTTGACACTTCGGGGATCACGTAGGAGGTAAAGGGTTGTTTGTCGGCGAACTGTATGGCCTTGCACGCCCTTTGAAGTATGAAGCCTGGTACTTTGCGGCACATTTGAGTGACCGTAACCCTTGACCCACACAAGGTCGTCCCCTTTATTCTCACCTTTTATTCAACACACTTAACAGCGACTCAACCAACCAAAGCCCTCTTTAGGCAACTCTATATAACTAAATTGTTCATTTAATCAAAGTGGGATAAATTTTTTATTATAGAAAGAAAAGAGGAATTAATGCACCGGCGTAAATATTTTAATGATTATCCTTTTGGAGGATTGCAAGTTCCTCATTTAAGCATGGAATGGATTAAATATAAGGAAATTAATGCATATGCAGTCTGGCATTTTTTTTTTTAATGTTCGTTGAATATATGATGGGTATTAATTTTTAATAAACCTTGGCAACTGGTATTTTTTCCGCGGTATATGCCGGGGGAATAAAACAAAAATTTGTGGAACGTTGTTAGAAGAGAGGAAAAAGAAAATGGAGTTTAATGCCACCAGCGACTAGTTGTGCATGGCAAGGAAACTTTAAGATAGCAAAATGGCATGTTTAAGAGAAAGAGGAGTGACTCAAGAGATTTTATGCATAAAAATAAGAAAAGTATTTTAAATATGATTTTCTTCTAAAATAAAAGTGGATATGTCATTGAATGTACTAGTACTTTAGGTACGAAGATATATTGCAGTAATTTATCATTCCCAGTAATAACCATCGGGCACTTATTTTAACTAAAATGGTAATTTCATGTGAATTAAACCTTTTTTTTTTTTTTTTTGTTTGTTAGTAAAGTAGTAGTACTCAATTTGAATTGCTGATAATTTTCAGTTGTCAAGTAAAAAAATTTGCAAAACTTTTGGAAAAAAATTTTACTAGTAATTGGCCACTTTTTTTTTGCAAAAAAATGTGCAAAATTTTATAAATTATGCAAAAGATTTGTAAAAAAAATTATAAAATTTTTGCAAATTGTCAAATATTTTGCAAAAAATTTGTAAAAAAATTGTAAAATTTTTGCCCGATAGGGTTAGGGCAACGTCCGTACACCTTGTCCCCGCGATCCGATGCACCGTGATCGGCCGGGAGGGTACGGGCAACGTCCGTACACCTTCTCCCCGCGATCTGAAGAACTCTTGTCGGCCGGGAGGGTACGGGCAACGTCCGTACACCTTTTCCGCAAATTGTCAAATATTTTGCAAAAAATTTGTAAAAAAATTGTAAAATTTTTGCTAATTGGCAAATATTTTGCAAAACATTTGTAAAAAAAAAAAAGCGGCCAATTATGGTACTTGCAAAATTTTTTTACTTGGAAAGATGGTACCAGTGTAACGTCATAGAGGATTGGCAACAGTTCAGGAAACATTTATTAGATTGGCTATACTGTTATTGTCAGATTTAAGACAAATATTTTGTGTCCAAAGTTTGATAGACTATTTCTTAATGTTCCTCTTACTTAAATTGAATTGAAAGATTTTATTAAAGTGAAGAAGTGGATGATAATCTCTTAAATAAAAACTGTTTTGCAATTTGATTGGTCACTGCTCAAAACACGTAAAGAACTATTATTAAAAAGAAGTTGTAATTGATTTGCAATTCAAGTTTATTGTAGTCTTTATCACTAAACTTAAACTTTGCTAGAAATCATTCATAAAGGGCACGTTGCAGCTATAGTGTAGTCACAAAACGCAAAATAATTTAACTGGCACATATTAAAACGTCTGTAAAAAGATTCTGAAAGTTTTCGGGCGGTTTTTATATACAAAAATTTTACAAAATTTAAAAAAAAAAAATTTTTTTTTGAGACAAAAACTTCATAAGAAAATCTGCAGAGACTTTTTATATCAGTAAGAAGTGTGTTTAAAGAAAACCGAAGATGGAGAAATGTCTTTTGGAGCTCTGTAGGGTCATTGATTACAAAGTGAGACAGAAGGTGCATCAATGAGAAATGTTTTTCCATGTCAATTTAATAATTCGAGCAAGTAAACGAATTTAATGAATTCACTGACCATCGAGGTCAGGTAAGATGAAATTAAAAATATTGCAAACCAAGAGTGAATACTTAAAAATTAGCTAGAGGAATCACTGTATAAATAAATGGCACAAATCTATCCACTTTCATTCATAAGTGGCAAAAGTTCAATTGCTTAGAAATGAAACAAAAAAGAAAAATGCACAAAATATAAAAGAAAAGTAGTGTGGTTTTCATTTGAACACCCCTTTAATTGTAAGCCGGCCGATTGGTTCGCTAGCAAAGCTCGAAGGTCGACAGTAATTGCCTTTTGCCTAGTGACCACTCGACTGCACGCCATCTGTCGCCAACTTGGACCTGACACGCGATGTTTCCGTGGTTAGAGTTGGCAGCAAGATTAGGTTACTCTTGAGATGTTGTTAATGTTTAATGAGAGAGAATTTGCAGAGACTCTCTAACAAACATCTGCCTCCTTGCACTGCTTAAAAATAATACCACAATTTATAAAAGAAAAAAATTATCTCACTGAAATTTTAGACGATTAAATTTTTTTTTTTCTTTTTCAATCTTGTTTCTCGGTTACACATGCAGAAGAAGATTAACTTTAAGATTCTTGTCAAATAAAATGGCGAGTGGGTGTGAGATGGTTTTACAATAAATGTGGCATTAGGGCTTCTTCTTCCCTCCTTTGAAACATGTTTTTGGCAATGGGCCACGTAGTTATGATGTTGCTACATTTACACACCCTGTTAGCATCATTGCAGGGCTTTTTGTGCGACCGAGTGTAGCCAAGTTGTGTGGGATGTGATCATTATCTCTCTCGTCTTGCAACGTGCAACCTAGTGGTTGCAGTTTAGATAGTGAGATGTGATGGCTGTCACTTTGAGTGGAAATTTTTGAAATAAAATGGGGATAAAAATTTGCTGGGGTTTAGTAATGGTTTATTGGGTAAATAAACATTGGATACGTTGCGTAATGAAAACGTTGGATCAATAAGGAAAAGTTGGGAAAATATAAAGTAGGTGATGAAATTTGTTTTGGTGGTTTTATTTTTTTTTATTTTGTATGTTTGGAAATTTTATTTTATTTTTGGGTTTTTGAAGTTGTGACATTAGTAGTTGTGTAACGTACAGTTTGTAATAATACGTTCATTAATAAACGAATCTGCATAAATGAAAATACAAAAACCCAAACATACAATTTTCTCATATAAGAAGAGCTATTTATCGTTTACGCATGCGAATACAAATTTATTAACCAGCACATTTCATGCATTATTGTACCCAGTGCTCAGTGGCGCTTAAACAATCCAGTGGTAGCATATATATATAAAAGCGCACTTCCCATTGCAATTTTTGGCAGAATTGTAAAACTTTTCCATTGGTTAGAATTTATTTTTTTTTTTTGCATAAAGAAGTCCAAATTTGTACATTTTTGCAAATTAAATAGAAATATAACACACACTTTTCTGCATTTCCAAGTAAAATAATTTGCAAAAATTTTGCAAAAAAATTTTGCAAGTAATTGGCTGCTTTTTTTTTTTACAAAAAATTTGCAAAATTTTATAATGCAAAAAATTTGCAAAATTTTATAAATTATGCAAAAAATTTGTAAAATTTTTGCAAATTGTCAAATATTTTGCAAAAATTTTGTAAAAAAAAAAAAAAAAGTAGCCAATTACTTGTAAAATTTTTTTGCGAATATTTTTACTTGGGTTGTGTTTTTGCAAGTAGTTTGCAACACTTTTGTCAGCTTATATTTAAAGTTGCAGATTTTACCTCTTTGCTAAAAGATTTTCAAATTTTTTTTATGTACTGTATTTTCTTAGATAATTGCAAACATTTATCCAAAACGTACTCAAATGGGTATAAACAACTTGAAATATCAAAAATAGATATCCTCAGAAATGTCCTATGGAAAAAAAGAACATTTGTTTCACTGAAGGTTTTTGAATTAAATTGCAGATTGTTCTTGTGTTTCTGCTGCATGTTGATTGACATTGCACGCACATTGCGGGCGAATTGATTTGGTCGTGTGGAGTGGCAAGAAAATTGAGAAACCAAGTAGATCGCTCTTCATTCTCTGTACACAAATATTGAGGGGACTGAAAATGAGATTCGGCGTTTTCTAAATGCAAATGTAAAGTGTATTTCTTTTTAATATTTTTTTAACAAAAAAAAAAAATTGAAAGTTTTTGAACGCGCTGTTTTGCCTAGAATGAGCCTTTTTTCAACGAAAAAAAGAAATTAGAAAATAACCATAAATTTTGTCATTTTAATAGTGACAAGTTGCATATTTACGAGGGAAAATTGTATATAATTAAAAGAAAATTAAATGGCTTTTATATAAATAAATAATTATTTGGATTGAATTGCACATTTTTAAAATTAACTAAATTGACTTTAAATTATTTTCCCACCGTTCCCCCGCCCTCATTTTAACAGGGATCAAAAATAGAATTCTTATATAAACTAAAATAATGTGAATGGATGAAATTAAACTCCCTTTTGGTTTCACTTAATTGCTCTGTATTGAAATAACATTCCCGACACTTTGTACACGTGTCGTATAACAGGATGGGGGTCGTAGGTGTAACGCTAATTGTAATGTCAAGGGTAAGACGCTTGTTTGATGCCGCGCACGTCAGTGTAATTTTAAAATGTTTAATTGGCGACACTAAAATAGATAAATCTTGCTCTGCTTTAAAAATCAATATTTGTTTTGAACGGTGAATCTTTTGCGGGTCTTCTTGCGGAATTTCTCTTATATATAGGAAAAGAAAAGATTCGGAGAATTTTTTTTTTTTTTGGGGGGGGGGGGAGAAGGGGGGGGGGTATTTAAATTTTTAAATTAAGTGCAAAAAAATTTAAAATTGTGCAACATTTATCTTGCCAAGTATATTTTATAATTTGACAAAAATTAGGAAAACTGAAAAATATTATTTGCATTTTTCAGCAAAAAATTGCAAATACACTGAAAAATAGTTGAAAATAATTCGATTTTTTTTTTTTTTTTTTTTTTTTTCACAATTTTATAAAAAGTTCACAAAATAACTAAACGATATTTCAAAAATTGCAGCAATATTAGCAGTATATTACACAAATGCAAAATTTAATATGACAAATTTTGCAAAATTAGGCAAAATTTTCAGCACTTTTAAAACATTGAAAATCTTTTTGCAGAAAGCAATATAAATAAAATGTAAAGTATAAAATAAATAGTAATTAGCTGTATATATTTTGTATATGTTTTTAAATAGTTATTATTAGGTGTGCAAAACTGTAAATATAAATTTATTGCTGCAAAATTTGCTAGAAACCAAATTAACATATTAATCGTTAAAAAAAATCAAAACCCAACAAACCGTCACCCAAAATTAATCAAAATAATTTCCCTCAACAAAAATAATCCCAACATTTGCGTGCGATTGGTTGGGTCAGTGGGTAATGTGATTACGCCTGTTGCTGTTTTTATTGATTGACACGCGTAATATTTTTTTTAAATCTTTGCTCTTAAACTGCGGTTTACTTTCACCCACATGTTTCTCACAACAGAATATTTTATATTCTCCCTTTATTTATTCACACTGAATAATTATAATGTATAAACCTCAAACCACCCAAATCAATCAACTGCATGAAGAAAAGAGAAATCCAGTGTAGGCTGAATAACCTTTTTTTAAAACGCCTTCAACCGCGTGGGTGTACACTAAAACCTCGTCTTTATTTTTCTTGGACGTGTTTCATTTGATCACACACACACACCATTTTAATGATACCAAGAAATACACCCATGAGCTCTCTAAAAGGTGTTTGTAATTGATACTTTTAAGAACTACCAAAGGTTGGCGCCACTGTTCTCCAACTTTTAGCACTTTTATTTTTTTTATTTTATATTTTACTTCCCCCCTAAAGTTGTGAATCGATATTTCTCATTCATGAGACGGCCGGATGATGGCGCGCAGTACCATCAAATATTCATGAAACTGGAAATGTTGGAAAGAAGTAACTGGGCCTATTTACTGATTGATAAATTGAAGGGTTTCTTGAAAACGTCTCTCTCTAATGGCACTCGTCTTTTTCCTCCCAAGAACGCCAACAGAGGTGATTTCTTATTGCATTCTAAGATGAACACAATCCAAGATTTGTTTTTGCTCCACCTTTACATCCTTAAGAAGTCCGGTAGGACCTTAGTCGATAAATCTCACCTCAAAAATTCTCTTATGACATTTCCACTGGTTCCTACAAGTGGCTATTGTTTATTTACAAGGAGCTGTAGGGGTTTATGAAAGTTGGTTTAAGCGCTTATAGGAGCATATGTGAAGCTATAGCCGAGGGGTCGTTAATGTAATTTAGTTAGGAAGCGATTGAGGGTCTCTATTTAAGCTCTCGTAGCCCTATGGGGTGAATTTAGTCAGGAGATAATAAGTGCTAATGATTTTTTTTTTAAAAAATGAAGTTTATTTTCATTGTATATATTTAGTGTGTAAAATTATTTCTGCAATGTTTGTAGGGTATGCAGAAGTTACTCAAATATATTTTTCAAATTATCCCAATTAAAAAATTTTGCAAAAAAATTTTGCAAGTAATTGGCCGCTTTTTTTTAACAAATTTTTTGCATAATTTATAAATTTTTTGCATAATTTGTAAAATTTTGCAAATTGTTTGAAAAAAAAGCGACCAATTACTTGCAAAATTTTTTTTTGCAAAATTTTTGCAAGTTTTTTTACTTGCAGCATCGCAAGAAGCTTGCATATACCCAAAAATGTAAAAATTGCAAAATTTGCAAGATATATCAAGTGTTTGAAAAAAATTTTGCAACATGTTGGCTACAATATGCCCTCTTTCCAGCCATATGTACAGAAAAAATTTTAAAACTGTTTCAATATGCATTCTTTTAAAAATAAGTTTTTAAAATTGCAAAATATAACAAAGAAGTCAAAAATCTACAAATTATTTCAAAAAAATGTATCACACTGCAAAAATAGAAAAATATTTTCAGCATTTAATGCCAAAATTACATTTACTATACAAATTTTTATTTTCCAGCCAATCAACTTAAAGATGACTGAAGTTCAATAACACAACCATTCTATCTTTAGTCAATAAACTCATAACACTAAAATAAATCCATTGATCAATTCATAACCAATAGCACTTTTATTAGTTTAGCCTACAATTTTCAAAACAAACAATAAATAATAGCACTACCTTTTGATTTAAACACTCCCATCCTTTAGGCACCTATTCACCAGTCCCTTCACTCCCATCTGTTGTTGCATTGACCCTGTTGCCGTTATACCCCTCTTCACTTCGTCTCGCCCTCTTGTTATTGATTCCTACCTTACCCTCCCATCGGGATGATAAAGTCACGATATTGTGTATTTGTTTTAATGCGTTTGGATAATCTATAAAAGAGGCAACATAACGAGCCGGAAATTGAAACAAATTGCATAAATTTCACTACATTCTTTTTACCCCCCTCCTATCCAACTCTTCCTCTTCAACTCTATATTAAATCACTATAGTTTCCTAAATGTATCAATATTTGATATGATTCAAAATATTGACATCTTTCATGCAATTTTTATCTGACGTTTGCATTCATATCTTTTAAGGGCGGTTTTGTGTGCAGTAAGTTAAATAATTAATGTTTCCGAACGTCTTGTCGGGAATCAGGCGTTTTGTTTGTAGAAGGCAAGTTAGTATTCGTGTTTATATCTTATCAATTTTTCTGCTCAATAGCAACATGTATGGATTTGACGCAGACGTTGGAAGGCGCGTTTGAGTGTGTGTGGCAAGCATGCAAACCCCGAGGTGGCTCTGGTGCCATTTGTGAAATTAAACTGCCTTCTCTCTATCCCCTACCACTCCCTACTCTCTCTTTTCCATCACTACACTTCTGTTTAATGAGGAGCAATAATGACACTCACCAGTCTCCAAATATCAACCAGACCACTCGTCAATCTATATCAGTGCTAATCACGCTAAGTTTAGGTTTTTTGTTATAATAAGGGTTGTGTTTAGCTTTAAAGATCTGGGTTAATAAATAATTAGGTGAGTTTGATAGAAACGTGCACGCGAAGAAAATTTAGTAATTTGCCTTTAAGATAATTTTTTAAATGTGGCGTTTATGTGTTTCATTTTTTTTTTTACCTGTATAATTTTTTTAATAATTGCAATTAATGATAAGTGGTTAAAGATATTTAACAGTGATGTAGATGAATTAAAATTTTTAGACTTTTTTGAGTTTAGAGCAGTTATTGTAGGATTTATAATAAATAGCTTTCTTATTTCATTATGCAAAGTTAGTAGTGGTTTGGATAGAAGCGAATGCGGAAATTTTACAGGCAAAACCTTAAAACAATATTTTTGAAAAGATTTTGCAAATTTGAATAGATTTTTGCAAATTTTGGCAAGAATTTGGTAGATTTTTGCAAATTTTGGCAAGAATTTGGTAGATTTTTGCAAATTTTGGCAAGAATTTGGTAGATTTTTGCAAATTTTGGCAAAAATTTGGTAGTATTTTGCAAATTTTGGCAGAATTTTGCAGATTTTGGCAAGAATTTGGTAGTATTTTGCAAATTTTGGCAAGAATTTTGCAGATTTTGGCAAGAATTTGGTAGATTTTTGCAAATTTTGGCAAGAATTTTGCAGATTTTGCAAATTTTGGCAAGATTTTTGCAGATTTTGGCAAGATTTTTGCAGATTTTGGCAAGATTTTTTGCAAATTTTGGCAAGATTTTTTGCAAATTTTGGCAAGTATTTTGCAAAATAAAGTTTAATTTTCTAGCACATGTACAAAAACCCGAATACTGCCAGAAATTCAGCAAAATTGCATAAATCGGTGAAATATTTGCAAAAAAGAATGGATAAGAGACTGCAAATGCCAACAAAGCTAGCTAAATGGTGAATAAACTTCAGCTAAAATAACAAAAATTTATTCAAATGAATTAATTAAGTTATTATTTTATTTCTGTTTACTACATCTTATTGCTTGCCAACTGATTATCCCTACACTAATTAATTAACCAAAACTTGAAAAGGCTTTATTGAGCAATAAAAAATACCCTTAAAGGCCCTTATAACCATTTCATTACCAATCAAAACCCATCCATCACTAATTAAATATTTTAACAACACCCCATAACGGCCACTAGAGGCCATCCTAAATCAACCACCGATACTAATTAACACTTTTTCCCAATCCTTTCCCTCTGACTCACCCATCCCCATCCCCCAATGCAAATGTGCTCGCGAAAAATTCACGCTCGTTACAAATGATGAGCGAGCCGCCAATGCACTTGTGTCGGCAAAGAGGGTATGGGAAAACAACCCTCGTTATTCATCCCCCGCCCTCTAAAAGAAAGGAGAGGAGAAATAAAAAAGGAGAACAAGAGTGAAAGGGGGGAAGAGAGGAGATATGAATGGCAAAGGGGGGGGACGAGGGAGAAAAAGACAGTAAAAACTTCTCCCTGCTATGAATGGACATTTTTCAAATAGCATTTTGTCATCACAAAAACTCATCTTGCGGGTTACAACAACGCACCAAAATGGCTTCATTCACAATAAAGGAAAAGTAATTCACTATGTTTGAAATAAACCCTCTTATGAAGTGGTGAAGTATAATGGTGTAATTTGCGCATGCGTTGCACACCCAATTGCTGATATAACTCTTGGCGTAACATTCAGTTTCCTTGCCATGTCCAACAGATTGGACTTAATCATCCAATGATGGGTTGACAAACCCCTCTAGCCCAATCAT
>JAQGAS010002075.1:0-12848 GCA_034686365.1 Pachymerium ferrugineum
ATTAGTTTAACGGTGCTTTACGGTGCTGATGGAACTCGTACCGTGGAGAAAGCAACGTTTGTCAAAGATAGTTGTGTATTGAAAAATTTTACAATTTCTGGTCTTGTCTTTGACCAATTTCAGAATTGCATTTTTGAAGATAAAAATTTGCAGAATATTTACTTCAATTTTTTAGAAATTGATAATACTTGTCGATTCAATAAGATATTTAATTTGCCTGAATTTGCAAACCTTACTTGCGATAGTTTTGCCCCTACTGGTCTAACGTGTTAGTTGAAATTAAGTTTGAATGAACTAAAATTATATAATTAATTAATTTTTGATTGCAATAGATTAGATTCCAATTGGTCAATAAGCCACATTATAAGGTGTATGAGTAAATAAAGTGTTTTCTTTGCACAATTCATTTAAAATTATGCTTACACACTTTTTTCAATACCACTTATTTTTGAATGTACAAGTTACATTATCATCTAACCATTATTGATTGCAATAGAATAATGCTGAAGCAGAAACCTAGTAGAGATCCGTCATAAATATTCTTGTCTTTACTAAGGAAATGCTTCACTCAGTTTGACTCTCAAGGGTGACACGATCAAAAATTTTATAATTTTCTTTCTTCATTAAAACACCAATATTTGTAAACAAGTATAATTCAAACCGAACATTACAGCTAACAAACTTACACACTAATTTTTTTCTAGTATTATCAGCAGCTTAGCATGAACAATTATGAGTTACCTAATGTTATTATACACAAAAAAACAAATTTTACAATTTTGCTTTCAATTTAGTACACTCAATTGTCACGAGAGGGCAGCTCAAAACCAAGAGTCTCATTGTCCTCCGACAATATAAAGAAGAGTGCGTCAACTTCATTACGAAGTACACGAACAGGACCGAATAAAAAAGGATTTTTAGACACTCTTGGGCTATTTTCAAATGACCCTTTTCTTTCACAGCTTCTTTCATCAATTCAATATGAGAATTTAAAAAACAAAAATTTCGTTTCGAATTTTTTTTCAACTTAAAAATTCCTCATCTTTCAGCGATTCCGTCAGTTCAGTCACTTCATAGTCTGATCTGATTCAACCAAACCTTGAGTAAAAGAAAAAATAGTAAAAAATCTTAATATAAAATAACTAATTCCGCATTCACCCAAGTTCTAAATGACATGTTTTCAGTTTCGTTCGTCACTTTTTCAAACATTTTGAGCAATTTCTACAGTGGGCGATGAATTGGCGGGTAAATTTCGGCCAAATCTGACATTTTTTTATCAACCAGAGTTGATTTGCACCAGGAGGAGATCTCTTTATAAAGATCTGTAAATGTCTTTTTAGGAACGGCTTTGACTGAAAGTCTCATTACTGCAGTTCCATCTATAACTTAAACTGCGGTTCTCTTGCATCATTTAAATATATAAATGGAATAAGAATTCAAGTCCAGATGTTTTTTCCGGTCTTGGTTTGAGAATTATATATGGCTTGATTGCAAACATAATAGGCAATCATCGCCTCTTACTTTCCCAGTTCTTAATATTACTTCTATTTCGCTTAGTCATTTTGTTGCCTTGATTGAGGTTTAAAAGTAAAATAATAGTCACTAAAAGGCGCGGGTCATGACATTTAAAAATACGGCTTTTACCTATCTGGAAAAAAAAAGAAAGACGACTAAACGTTTTGGGGCGGACTTGACAAGTGGATAGGCATTGAAATGGAATAATACGAGTGAAGTCTAAACCAGCTGCACAGTTACACTGCAGTTCTGTTATCATTTGAATATGACGGAAATGAAATAAAACTTGAAAAGTAATAAAAACTGAAAAGCACATGTTTTATCTGGCATTCGTTTCAAGAACCCACTTTTTCAAACCATCATATTCGTACAATTCAAACCGAAAATGATAGCTAAATTTTTGCTTCTCTCTCTCTTAGCGTCATCTACTACAGTTTGTCTGACGCAAACACTTTTAGATCCTAAGTCTGAATGTGTAGTGAATGGCAGTGCTGTGACTAGTATCGCCTCAATCCTTGATCCATGCAGTAAGTTGCAGTTATTCAACCATTTACCTTTAAAAATAATTCTTCTTCTTGACAGATCCTGGTTGTTATTGCGATTCATTCTGTTCTAAAATTCTTGCCATTTCATTCCAAATTATTAGTGAAAATCTTCGTGGCACGTAAGTACTATTTGAATTCAGTTTGTATCTAGACAAAAATCATGGTCAGTTTTATAGTATGGCAATAAAAATTTTGTTTCTTCCAGTAATACCACAGTATTTAAGGGTTCCAGTAACTCGCCAATAGCATCTATCACCGTATTCTTCCCGGACAATTTCAACATTTCTTTAGTGGGTTACGATTGCTGCAAGCTTTCCTGTAATAAAAAAAGTCGCGACGAGTCATTTATAACGAGGGTAGACAACGTTAAAACTGTAGTTGAAATTAACGATTTAAAGGCATTTGTTATTAATCTAAGTGGAATTTTGTCTACGTAAGTTAACTTTTCTATCTTAACTGCCGCAAAATTAATTAATTTGAATTTCCATTTAGGCTTACTTCAAGTGTAGACGAATTAATTGCTAACAATTCTGGTAGTGACTCATGTCCACTTACTGAAGCGAATGAACCTGGTCTTGCCAATCGTCCATCAAGTTGCAACCTTTTTGATTTGTTAGAATTGGACTTACTCGATGAGCCATTGACTGGAAACTACAGTACTACAATAGCTAATGTCCAAGCCTACACATATCTTACTGCCGTTAAGAAAGGAAAATGGACGGTTCACAAAGGAGAAATAATTTATAAAGATCAGATAACATATCCAGAGTTTACTTGCAAAGGAGGTCCTCTCTTTAGAAAGATCTGTAAATGTCTTTTAGGAACGGCTTTGACTGAAAGTCTCATTACTGCAATTGCCGGTACCAACACTGTGTGTAAAATGCAGGCAATTTATAATGGTCCATATCAGAATTTCCTCAGATGCCATAAGTTTAAAAATACACCGTGTACTGATAAATTTTGACTGAATGTGAGGTGTATGAGTAAATAAAATGTTAATTCACTTATTACGTTTTTATACTTTTTTGAGAGTACCATTTACTGTTTACATCTACAAGATACATTATTATCTTATCATTATTGATTGAAGCAAAAACATTAATATAGAACAGATCCTTCTTCATCAATTTTTCCAAGAAAATGCTTCACTTAAGATTTCCTTAAGCATTGAGGATCCTGAATGATCATTGAAAAAAAGTAATATATAAATTAAAAAATATTTTTCTTTATTTCTTCAAGGATAAAAGGTTATTTCACTTTTTGTCCCCTTGGCATCCATTCAAAATGAAAGAACAAAAATATGTTTAAAATATCCGGGAATCGTAAATTATTTTTCAACTAAAGGAAAACGCGATCTACAAATTCCATATACCGATATTAGTTTTTCCTTAACTGGATAATGCCATGTTCTTGTCAATCACTTAAAGGATCTCACTAATCTATTTTATGTCAAGTCCAAATCGACAATTGGTTTTTGGACACTGGCATCTAAATTTTATAAAAGAAATAAAGTCATCTCCTCGCAGTTCCCTAATGGTTGCTGCTCGAACCTGATCTACCAAGTTGTAATTAAAGTCTTTCCGTCATTATAGCTTTTTTAAACCGAAATCAGTAATTTTTAAACAAGAACTACAGAGTAAATCTTGCAAGCACCTATTACAGAAAACTGTTGATTCAGTTTCTTCAAATACACGCTTTCTCGTTCTCTTTAAATTTTTAAACTTTTTTAAGGTTTTTGTTCAATAGAACTTCAAACCTATTAATTTTAATAGTCTTCTCTACTATTGAGTAAACAGATGTGATGTAAATGTCACGCTACCCGAAAACTGTAGAAACAGGCACTTGAATTTAATCCCACTCATTTGACTTCGAAGTAAAAGTGTTCAGAAAATTACAACTGTTCTCACCGACTCGTAAGTGCCCTTTTCATTTTTACCAATGTTTTTCTGCTCTTTTCTTAGAAATTTTCGGCTTACTTTCCTGAGTATAGGAAAGATCTTTTATTTACATCGTGTGAAAATTAGAATGAAATTTTGTGTTATTTTAGAATATTTGTTCGATAAAATCTACAAGAGCAATTTAGCCTATTCTAAACTATTTCTAAAAAAAAATATAAATATTGAAATTGGAAAAAACAGGAAAACATTTGCGTGCAAACTATGTAGGTGTAGGGAGCATTGCTTGTATAAGCAAATGAACTATCCCATTGTAGAGATAATTGCCCGTTTCAAGCTTGCTACATAAATAGCCTCTCATACACCAAGCTTCAATTGAAAGGAAAACTCGTCCAACTATCAATTCACGTAACGAGTACAATTTTGTTACAGCCTTTTAGAAGACAACAAAAACCATGTTTCACTTACACGTTGTTTTCACCGTCTTGACTCTTGGTGTCGCCCACGCACAACTATTTTGTAAATGCAATCAAGTTTGCACGAACCAATACAACCTATATTTGCCAATTCTTGGCCAGCAACTAGTACAAGAAAAGTGAGTGATTTTTTCAGGATTACTTTCTTTTCCTTATATAACTTGATTTTAATTAATGATCAGTTGGACTTACGCATACGACAATGAAATTGTTTATGACCAAGTCTACAAACTAACAATCTACTCCCGTCCAAATACGAAGATCTCAATCGTAGGCAATGTTTGTTCACAGTATGTAGACAACACTCACCGCAGGGATTACGCAACTATTCAAGTAGATGACTTGTATTTCACAGACGACTTGAACATTTTCAACTTTTTTAAACTGTAAGGAAAAGCATTGATATGTTAAAATAAATTCATTAATTCTATTTAAATCTTAGAACCCAAAAACAACTTCAAGACCTCTTCCAGACTTGTTATCAGCTTCCAACACTTGATTCGGTAGTCCCTGTAAACCCTAATTTAACCAACTGTTTATCACAAATTCAGAGTACCAACTTCAGCAGCGAGTGGGTGGGTACATACTTGGTTAGTTTGCAAATTAGTTTAACGGTGCTTTACGGTGCTGATGGAACTCGTACAGTGGAGAAAGCAACGTTTGTCAAAGATAGTATTGTAATTAAAAATGTTACAGTTTCTGGTCTTGTCTTTGACCAATTTCAGGCATGTCTTTTTCAAGATAAAAATTTGCAGAATCTTTACTTCTATTATGTAGAAATTGCTAATACTTGTCGAATCAATAAGATATTTAATTTGCCTGAATTTGCAAACCTTACTTGTAATAGTTTTGCCCCTACTGGTCTAACGTGTTAGTTGAAATAAAGTTTGTATGAACTAATATTTTATAATTACTGTATACGGTTACGGTTGATTATTCAAAGATACAGTAGTTCAATCAGTTCATTGCAAAAAGTTTAGCAATGAAGTGATTGAAATACCTTTGAATACGCATCCGTTTCCGTTTTACAAATCACATAAACGTTACTTGAAAACTTTATACAAACTTCTAATTTTGATGACTAGAATATGTGAAAAATCAAGGTAAAAATTCATTCTAGAGATTTTATTATATAGATAAAAATTTCATAATGATAATAATCACGTTTTTAACATATTGCTCTATTGTTATTCAAAAGAGGAAAATGCATACTTATGATTGAGAACGTAAAGTAGATGATCCATAAGCTTATTTACAAATAGCAAAATTTTCATTTTTTAAATTCTTTTCACAATGCATTCTACCACAAGTTGCAATGAAAAACTTTTGAACAATTTAGCCCGGTTCTAAACTATTTCTTAAAAAATAAAAAAAATTAAATTGCAAAAAAAGGAAAATATTTGCATGCCAGCTATGTGGGTGTATGGAGCTTTTCTTATATAAGCAAATGAACGCATTGTAGAGATAAGTGCCCGTTTCAAACTTGCTATGTAAATAGCCGCTCATACACCAAGCATCAATTGAAAGTAAAACTTGTCCAACTATCAAATTCACGTAAACGGTAGAATTTTGATACAGCCTTTTAGAAAACAACAAAAACCATGTTTCACTTACATGTTGTTTTCACCATCTTGACTCTTGGTGTCGCCCGCACACAACTAGTTTGTACATGCAATCAAGTTTGCACGGACCAATACAGCCAATATTTGCCACTTCTTGGCCAGCAGCTAGTACAAGAAAAGTGAGTGGATTACTTTCTTTTTTCTTTACACAACTTGATTTTAATTAATGGTCAGTTGGACTTACGCATACGACAATGAAGTTGTTTTTGACCAAGTCAACCAAATAACAATCAACTCCCGTCAAAATGCGAAGATTTCAATCGTAGGCAATGTTTGTTCCGAGTATGTAGATAGCACTCACCGCAGGGATTACGCAACTATTCAAGTAGATGACTTGTATTTCACAGACAACTTGAACATTTTCAACTTTTTTAAACTGTCAGGAAGAACATTGATATGTTAAAAAAAAAATTCATTAATTTTATTTAAATCTTAGAACCTCAGAACAACTTCAAGGCCTCTTCCAGACTTGTCATCAGTTTCCAACACTAAATTCGGAGGTCCCTGTAAGCTCTAATTTAACCAACTGCTTATCACAGATTCAGGGCATCAACTTCGGCAGCGATTGGGCGGGTACATACTTGGTTAGTTTGCAAATTAGTTTAACGGTGCTTTACGGTGCTGATGGAACTCGTACAGTAGAGAAAGCAACGTTTGTCAAAGATAGTAACGTAATGAAAAATTTTACAGTTTCTGGTCTTGTCTTTGACCATTTTCAGGCATGCCTTTTTCAAGATCAAAACTTGCAGAATTTATTCTTCTATCAAGAAGAAATTGCTAATACTTGTCGATTCAATAAGATATTTAATTCGCCTGAATTTGCAAACCTTACTTGTAACAATTTTTCCCCGGCCGGCCTAACGTGTTAGTTGAAATGAAGTTTGTATAAACTAGAATTTTATAATCAATTAATTTTTGATTGTAATTGATTAGATTCAATTGGTCAATAAGCCACATAATACGGTGTATGAGTAAATAAAGTGTTTTCTTTGCACAACTCATTTAAAATGACGTTTTAATACTTTTTTCAATACCACTTACTTTTATATGTACAAGCTACATTATAATCTAACCATTATTGATTGGAATAATGCTGAAGCAGAAACATTAACATAATAGAGATAAAAATCACAGAAATGTTACAAGAAGACCTGTTATACCAATTTCATATTTTGATGACCACACTATTTGGAAAAATTTCTTTTTGTAATTTTATATAGATAAAAATTTAATAATGATAATAATCTCATTTTTAACACATTGTTCTATTGTTATTCAAAAGAGAGAGAAACGTGTACTTGATTGAGAATGTAAAGTAGATGATCCATAAGCTTATTTACAAATAGAAAATTTCCAATTTTTACAATCTTTTTAAAATGCATTTTACCACAAGTTGTAATAAAAACTTTTTGAACAATTTAGCCCTGTTCTAAACTATTTCTTAAAAAAATTAAAATATATTGAAATTGGAAGAAAAAGAAAAATATTTGCGTGCCAGCTATGTGGGTGTATGGAGCATTGCATGTATAAGAAAATAAACCAACCCATTGTAGAGATAAGTGCCCGAATATTATCTTCTAAGATATCAAGAAGAAATTGCTAATACTTGTCGATTCAAAAAGATATTTAATTTGCCTGAATTTGCAAATCTTTCTTGTAATAGTTTTGCTCCTACCGGTCTAACGTGTTAGTTGAAATAAAGTGTGTATAAACTAGAATTTTATATTCCTTGGTTTGAGAAACTCTGCATGCCCGTCACCGCTTTATAAAACCGTTCTACCGTGATACCACTTTACACGTTGCACTGAACGTTTCTTTTCTTTGACTCCAATTCATTTTTTTATAATTTGTCACCTAATAGTTTTCTTTGAGCTAAATTTAATTTTTTTTGTGTTAACGGCAGTTGGTGGTTGTTTCTTGGTTTCATATGAATTCATCATCAGCTTGAAAAAACAAAAGTTTTATATTGCAAATCAAATAAAATAATTCTCAATACAATAAACGTAATTTTAGTTACGACTAATTACGTAAGTAATAAAAGATCGTGCAATTAGTTTAATAACTGTTAACTGAAATTGTGTCGCCAATTTTGTACGATCTACATGAACAAGGTTTTTCTTTGTTGTTGTTGGTCTAAAATGAAGAGAATATGAAACGTCATATGGGACGTTAAACTTAGATTTACATATGTCCTTAATCTAAGATAAGATATTTTAAACAAAAGAATTTTTAAAAAATTTCTAACTGGATATGGTCATCTTTAGTCAATAACGATCATCTTTTATAGCTATGTAAGTCTATCGTATGCGATCTCTGGTATTAATATCGTTCTAACAAAAAGTTTTTACACAATAACAATCTAATGTGCTATACCAAAACTTTTTTTTGAAAAATTAATAATTTTTCTCTTTCATATTTAAATTTAAATTGAAAGTGAATGTACAGCAAAAAAAAGCCAAAAAAATAAATATGAATAAAAGAATATATGTAAAAAAATAAAAATAAAAAACAATATTCTGAATATAAATTTTTCAAAAAATTTCCATGACTCAAAAACCTTAACATACATTTAAAATAAAAAAACAAAAAAAATTTAAATTATCCGGGAAAATTGAAAATTTTTCTAAACAGAAGGAAAACGCGATCTACAAATTCCTTACATCCGTTTTCCTCAACTAGATGCCAATACCCTCTCTTGTCAATCATGTAAAGAATTTAAAATTTTAATCACAGACTGGAAAGCAATTACATTTTTGACAGCTAAAAGACGAAACGATCAAAAATTTTTATAATATCCGTTTTCCTTTTATGGATATTACATAAAAACGTCAATTCTTGCAACCAAACCATCGTATTCGTACAATTCAAACCGAAAATGATAGCTAAATATTTGCTATTCTCTCTCCTAGCATCATCTACGACAGTTTGTCTAACGCAAACAACTTGTAGATCCTAAGTCTACGTGTGTAGTTAACGGCAGTGCTGTTACTGGTCTCGCCTCATCCCTTGATCCCTGCAGTAAGTTGTAGTTGTTGTTCAAGCATTTACCTTTAAAAATAATTCTTGTTCTTGACAGATCCTGGTTGTGAATGCGATTCATTCTGTACTGGTATTCTTGTCTCAGGATTCCAAACTATTAGTGGAATTCTTCGTGGCACGTAAGTATTATTTGAGTTCAGTTTGCATCTAGACAAAAAATTGTGGTCAGTTTTTTAGTCTGGCAATAAAAATTTTGTGTCGTGTTTTGAATTAATCAATAGCGGATTTTTTGGTTTTTCTGGCTAGATATATAAAAAAAATTTTGTTTCTTCCAGGAATACCACAGTATTTGAGGGTTCCAGTAGCTCGTCAATAGCATCTATCACCGTGTTCTTCCCCGACAATTTCAACATTTCTTTAGTGGGTTACGATTGCTGCAAGCTGTCCTCTGATAATACAAGTCGCGACGAGTCGTTTATAACGCGAGTAGACAATGTTAAAACCGTAGTTGAAATTAATAATATAATGACATTAGTTTCTAATCTTGGTGGAATTTCTAATATGTAAGTTAACTTTCCTATCTTAAAATTGATTTCTAGTTTTTGAATTTCCATTTAGGCTTAGTTCAAGTGTAGATGGATTAATTGCTAGCAATTCTGGTAGTGACTCTTGTCCACCTACTGAAGCGAATGAACCTGGTCTTGCCAACCCTCCTACTAATTGTAGCCTAGATATACCTCCACTTTCGTTAGACCCTCAGCAATTGAAAGGTACCTACAGTAGTACAATAGCTAATGTCCAAGCCTACACATATCTTACCGGCGTTCAGAATGGAAATTGGACGGTTCACAAAGGAGAAATAATTAATAAAGATCAGATTACATACCCAGAGTTAACTTGCACAGGAGGTGATCTCTTTATAAAGGGCTGTAAATGCGCTTTAGGAACAACTCTGACTGAAAGTCTCGTTACTGCAATTGCCGATACCAATACTGCTTGTAGAATGCAGGCAATTTATAATGGTCAATATGGGCAATACATCAGATGCAATAAGTTTAAAAATTCACCGTGTACTAAGTAATTTTTGACTGAGGTGTATGAGCAAATAAAGTGTTAATTCACTTACTATATTTTCATACTTTTTTGAGTACCACTTACTGTTTACATCTACAAGCTACATTATCATCTTTTCATTATTGATTGGAATAATGCTGAAGCAAAAACATTAATATAGAACAGATCCTTCTTCATCAATATTCTTGGCTTCCCAAGGAAATGTTTCAATCAGATTTCCTTAAGCATTGAGGATCCTGAATGATCATTGAAAAAAAAGTAATATATAAATTAAAAAATATTTTTTCTTATTTCATCAAGGAAAAAAAGTTTTTTCACTTTTTATCTCCTTGGCATCCATTCAAAATGAAAGAACAAAAAAAAAGTTTAAAATATCCGGGAAATTATTTTTCAACTGAAGGAAAACGCGATCTACAAATTCCATACATTCGTTTTCCCTTACTGGATGATAATACCATGTTCTTGTCAATCATTTAAAGGATTCAAAATTTTAACTGGAAACTAGACTGTAATTAAATTTTTGACAACTGAAGGGCGACACGATCAAACTTTACAATTCTTTTTCCTTTTACATGGATATTACATAAAAACACTAATTCTTGTAAACAAGTACAAGTCAAACAGAACAGAACATGACAGCAAACTATACGCATTTTTTTTCTAGTATTCTCAACAACTCTGCACAAACAATTATGAACACGAAATCAACATATATACCTATATAGTGACAGCAGTGCCACTGATTACGTATCTATACCCATGCAGATGCGACACGGCATTAGGGCAAAACTGGAAACCGAAAATCACTAGCATAATGCAACAAATGTATAATAGGTTATTTGGGTGAAGTTCATTCAAAGATTATATTAAACTTTTCTGTAGAAAGTCATTAAATTATAATTGATATACGGGATAAATAAAAATATCTTTGTACTTGTACGCACCGTATTGAATAAACGGTTGATTGTTCAAAGATCGTTCAATCACTTCATTGCAAAGCAATATTTTCGTTTGACAAATCACAGAAACGTTAAATGAAAACTTGTTATATCAACTTCAAATTTTTATAACCAGAAACTATTTGGAAAACCAAGGTAGAAGTTTTTTTTAGATATTATATAAATAAAAATTTCAAAATGGCCTGCATCCGTTTTTAACGTATTGTTCTACTGTTATTCAAAAGAGGAAAAACTTGATTGAAAATGTGAAGTAGATGATCCCTAAGTTTATTTACAAATAGAAAATTTCCATTTTTTAAAACTATTTTTAAAAAGTCATTCTACCAGAAATTGCAGTAAAAACTTATTGAACAATTTGGCCCCTAAACTATTTCTAAAAAAATAAAAAAAATTGAATTTGGAAGAAACAGGAAAATATTAACATACATCCGTTTTCCTTAACTAGATTTTAATACCATGTCAATCACGTAAAAAATTTAAAATTTTAATTACAGAAGAAATGGTCAAAATTTTTATAATATTTGTTCTCCTTTTATAGATATTACAATTCTTGTAGCCCAACCGTCGTGTTTGCACAATTCAAACTGAACATGATATAGCCGAATATTTGTTACTCCCTCTCCTAGCACAATCTACTACAGTTTGTTTAACGCAAACATTAAGCATCTATGGTGAAGTGAATCGCACACAAGTACTAGAACTAGAAGAACAGTTGCAAATATGTTTTAAAAATATAATCTCAATAAAATTTTCAAAAAATGTCCACGACTCAAAAACATAGGGCGGTTAACTTCACCTATTATTAAATAAGCTTTATATTGTTTGATCTCCTTGACATGCATTCCAAATAAAAGAACAAAAAAATTTAAACTATCCGGAAAATTTTTCAACTGAAGAAAAACGCGATCTACAAATTCCGTTCATCGGTTTTCCTTAACTGCCTGTCTTGCAGTAATGATAGACAAGAAAATGCACTATTATCCATCTGGTATAACATATTTTAATAAAAACATGGTTCTTCCACTTTAAGGTATTAGATTAGATGTTGTTTACGTAACTACAAAAATATTATCAAGAATGTTTTATAGCAACTTTAAATTTTCACCTTGATATTCATTTAAAATAAAAAACAAATCAATTTAAACTATCCGGGAAAATTAAAAATTTTTCAACTGAGGAAAAACGCGATGTACAAATTCCATACATCCGTTTTCCTTAACTAGATGTTAATACCACGTCATGAATTCATTTAAAAAAAAATTTTAAATTTTAAATACAGACTGGAATGCAATGAAATTTTTGACAACGAAAAGGCAAAATGGTCAAAAATTTTTATAATATCCGTTTTTTTTTTTTTTATGGATTATTACATAAAAAAGTCATTTTTGTAGGCAAACCATTGTATTCATACAATTCAAACCGAACGCGATAGCTTATTGGCTGCTCTCTTGAACTCTACCGCTTGTTACATAAGTACGTGAACCGTGTCAATGAATATTTTTGATTGATATATCCGTCCGGTATGCAATTAAAAAAAAAAAATCAGTAATATGTAATTATTCGCCACGAATTTTGTATATAAAGAGCTACTGAAATGTCGAAAATACTCAAATCCCATTTTCTCTCCTAACGCATACAATACAGAACTGCTCAAATTCTTCTCAATTTTTTTTTTCCAAGTTTATTTAAATGAGAAAAACTATGAATGCATTATACCCAATTCTGCTCATTTTAAACGTTGGTATTGCTAATGCTGGTAGCTTCGTAACACTACCACCAATTC
>JAQGAS010002076.1:0-12840 GCA_034686365.1 Pachymerium ferrugineum
AAATTGTAAAATATGGAAGCTCTCACGGATGTAGGTGCAATGGAAGAAAAGGTAGTACATTATACCATCTTTCACCCTCAATATTAATACTTTTAATGAGAGCCCCCCCTTTAACTAATTAAAATTGAGAACTCAAAAGTGACAATTTTTAAGGTAGAAACCAAAGGGCGGATTCAAAAAGTAATTAACACCCGAGTCAGGTGGTTCCAACATTAAATATTAAGAATTAGGATCATTTCATGTGAGTGTGAAAGGATATTTAATCAATTGAGAGTTTTTATAATGGAGAATCACACAATCGGCTATTCCACTGTGCTAGGGATTCTTTATCTATTGTATGTAATTTCTTTCAAGTTTTTGCCATTTTTGTTAATATATAGACCCTTACACAGGAGGGGTTTTCTCACCACCCGTAAGGTGATTGTGGAGTGACCGTGTTTTACATACACCCAACACGTGACTTGTAACCCCTTTGTGGCTTTGTTATATGACATGGCCACGCGTTTTTAAAATACCACGTTCTATAGACCAGGATTAAGTTTTATCGCCAACTGACCACACCAATTCAGCAGGTACAGTTGAAAATTATACAATTTCACTGTGTAGTGATTCAATTCCAAATTTTAGTTTCGCTTTAACCATAGACCTATATAACATATTGTTATATAGGTCTATGCTTTAACATACAACATATCAATCAACAGATTCGGCAAGTAAAGCGAATATATATTTAGCCATAAAGATTTTCACTTTTTTTTTTGACGAAATATTTTCAATTTTTTTATATTTTCATAAACATTAAATAAATGGATGGATTAACTACTGTTATTCTCTTTATAAAAAAGAGAATTCCGCTACCTGGAAAAAATCATATGATGACTTAATTCCAAGTTTTGCCCATACCCAACGCATGACTTCTAACCCCTTTTAGGCCATCGGCCATCACCACGTGTGAAAAAAGATCTCTTTCTACAAAACGATTACTACTAAAGCTCTGTAATTTAACCACAAATCAAAATAATTATTCTTTTAAAAATTCAAACTAACGTGGCTGAATTTCTTTTCTTTCCAGAATGCCTCCAAAAAAACCGGTAGAAGCATTAAAACAACTTTGTGTTCAAGTGATTACCCTAAACATACACAAGTATCCACTAAAAGAAATTCACAGTCTCCGTAAATATAACTCAATATTTTAACTAAATTTATTAACTTCAAATTTTATTTGTAAACATTTTGTAAATAGCTACAACACTTTTGGAAGAACTGGTCGAATTCCCAAACGACAGCCACCAGCAATTGGTTTCCAAAAACACATCCGCGTGTCTACATTTTAGATACAAACCCCTAATGGTCACAGAAAAGGTCACTCGACTAAGTCTTTCATTCAGCTGGTGCCCAGTCGTCGTTAAATGCATACTATACTCAATTCCAAAACAGTTTAAAGTATAAATCAAAGTGATTTTAGCGATTTGAGTGTATATTATTCATATTTCTATATTTTTAACAGAACCTGAGAAGATTTTATTGTGAAGATTTCTGGTTGCCATTGACGCATCAAGAAATTCTCAATTTGGTTCACTCTTTCCCTAATATAATTGATTTAACATTGAAATGTAATGAAGTGAATGACGATATTTTAGAAGCAATAGGTGACAACTGTCCAAATCTTGAACGTTTAATTTTGCCTGACTGTGAGGTAACGGATGATGGTATCAGCCGTTTGTGCAATTCCAAGTCACGTGGTTCTAATATTAAATATTTAAGATTAGAATCATTCCGTGTGACTGTGAAAGGATGTTTGGTGGCTTTACAAACTTTAAAACAGTTGAGGGTTTTTAATGGAGATTATGTGATCGAAGCATTTGAAAAATTGTTTCAAGATTTGAATGGGTCACACGAATTGCCAACATTTCAGCTGTGCAAACTACCTTATATTGATATGAAAAATATCCCAACGGGATTTTTGAATTTTCTAACCAAATGTTGCCCAAATGTATCAAATCTCCGTATATGTATTAGCAAACGTTTATCAAATGACGTTATTGAGCTTAAAAAATGTGACAAAATTCTCACTTTGGAGATTTATGCCCGGGATGAAGAATTTTTCATGTCACATTTGACTGATGTTGGATCAAAAGTGACAAGTCTTGATCTAGGTTTTTTTCACGTTGATTTAGAGGTGATAGGATACACTTTCCCTAATTTAAAAGAGTTGTTGTTGAGTTATGTTACCTATCAGCCAATTGTCAATTTAAAAAAAAAAAATTCAGTAATACCATTTAAGAAATTGCAAAAGCTTCAGATAACTAGGGCTCCTTTCCCTCAGTTGAAATTTTTATTTCAAAATTGTTTGGAGTTGAAAGAATTGATAATAGGTTACAGTGAAATCACTGATCCTAATGTTTTCATTAGTATTATACATGAAGTGAATCCCCTGAGACACTTGACTCGTTTTGAAATTGATTGTCCCATTAGGATAACTGAACCCATTGTATTGGAATTGTTAAAGATGGAGAATAATTTGCATTTTGTCAAAATTGGTTTGACTGTATCACGGAATTATAGAGGCGGAATTGAATCTTATATAAAAGAAAACAATTTGTGCACAAATGTTGAAATTAATTATGAAGAATAGTTTAAGTGATTTATTGACTGCTTGAAAAATTCAATGGAACATTTTAAATTCCAATATTGTCACTTTTCTAATAGTTCAATAAAAAATTAAATATTTTCATTTCCATAATTGTAAGATCATGTCATGTGTAAAAAATACCTGTCGGTAGCTAGTAGCTGTGTACTTAGAATAAAGATGAATACTGCCTTCAAAACCAAATTGTTTCGGATTTCATCGACAATAGTGTGAAAATATTTGATTTACATAGAAATATTATTTAAACCAAAAAAATGTACTCTATTTTCTGACTTTGAATCATTAATACAATACATGAATCCTTTCGCTACCGAGAAGGCCGAGCCTGCAAGCCGGCCAGCAAAGCCGGTGTGTCCCCATGCCGAGCTGGGCGACGGACGCAGCTCGGCCGGGGCCAAATCGAAATTGCCGAGGCGCTCGACTCGTTTTCGCATACATGATTCTCCTGGGACGTGTTTAGTTGGTTTTAGATTGTTTAATTTATGTTTTTTTTTTTATTTTTCTAATTACTCTCATTCCGATTTAAAATAAAAAATTATATTTCACTACATGCGAATCCTTTCCGTGTTTTACTGTCAAAATATGAATCCAAATTACTTTGGTAATTTTGACAAAAGACAAGATTCCGCTAATTGGAGAATCGTACGATCATATAAGTTTAGTTACAAGTTTTACATACACCCAACACCAACTCTCGACCTTTAACCCCTTTATAACCACACGTGAGTGATCAACTCACTTAAAAAATTGTTTCAAGATTTGAATGAGTCACATCAATAGGAAACATGTAGACTGTGCGAACTACCTTCTATTTACAATCCGAATAAATCTCAAATCAATTTCCTGTCTAACCTCAACTCAAAAATTATTTTTGAGTTGAAGCTGGGTAATGGAAATTGAATCAATCGTTTGTGTTAATATCCCTCCAAATATCGATATTAAATATTTTTCTTCTTAATCAGTTGAGAGTTTTTATATTGGAGAATAACACAATCGGCTATTCCACTGGGCTAGGGACATTCTTTATCTATTGTATGTAATTCCTTTCAAGTTTTTTGCCATTTTTTGATAATATATAGACCCTTTCACAGGAGTGGTTTTCTCACCACCCGTAAGGCGATGGTGGAGTGACCGTGTTTTACATACACCCAACACGTGACTTGTAACAACCCCTTTGTTGTCCTTTGTCATATGACCAGACCACGCGTTTTTAGAATACCACGTTTCAAGGTCCGTAGAATATAATACCACACCACGTTCTACCTCACAGACTCTAGACTCCAATTTAAAGAATGCCTCCAAGAAAACCGGTAGAACAATTACAACAACTTTGTATTCGAGTGATCATCAAAAACATAGACAAGTACCCACTAAAAGAAATTCACAGTCTCCGTAAATATTAATTAATATTTTCACTAAATTAACTAAACTCAAAACTTTACTTTGTTAACAGCTACAACACTTTTGGAAAAACTCGTCAATTTCCCAAATGACCGCAACCAGGTTTCCAAAAACAAGTACCAACTGATCACAGAAAACTTCACACGACTAAGTCTTTCATTCCGGACCCTGGATCAAGTCGATTTTGAATACGTATTAAACTCAATTCCAAAACAGTTTAAGGTACAAAGTGATTTCAGACATTTTAGTGTATATTCATATTTTATATTTTTAACAGAACATGAAACAATTTTATTGTGAAGATTCCCGGTGGTATTTGATGCAGCAAGAAATTTTGAATTTGGTTCACTCTTTTCCCAAAATAATTGATTTAACGTTGAACTGTTGGAATGTGAATGACGAAGTTTTAAAGGCAATAGGTGACAACTGTCCAAATCTTGAACGTTTAATTTTGCCTCGCTGTTCGGTAACGGATGATGGTATCAGCCGTTTGTGTCAGTCCAAGTCACGTGGTTCTAATATTAAATATTTAAGATTAGGATCATCCTGTGCGACCACGAAAGGATGTTTGATGGCTTTACAAACTTTAAAACAGTTGAGGGTTTTTAACGGATGGGATCGGAGCGTGATCGACGCACTTAAAAAATTGTTTCAAGATTTGAACGGATCACACGAATTGCCAATATTTGAGCTGTACGAACTACCAATGATTGATATGCGAGATACCCCACCGGGATTTTTAAATTTTCTAACCAAATGTTGCCCAAATGTATCTATTCTCAGTATATACGTTACCAATAATTTATCTAATGACGTTATTGAGCTTAAAAAATGTGACAAAATTCTCCATTTGGAGATTTATGTCCGGGGTGACATGGAATTTTCCATGGCACATTTGACTGATGTTGGATCAAAAGTGACGAGTCTTAATCTAGGGCATGTTCATGTTGATTTAGAGCTGATGGGATACATTTGCCCTAATTTAAAAGAGTTGAAGTTTCACGCAGTTACCTATCAGCCAATTGTCAATTTAAAAAGAAAAAATTGTGTAATACCATTTAAGAAATTGCAAAAGCTTGAGATATATAAGACTCCTTTCCCTCAGTTGAAATTTTTATTTCAAAATTGTTTGGAGTTGAAAGAATTGAAAATAGGTTACAATGGAATCACTGATCCTAATGTTTTCATTACTATTATACATGAATTGAATCCTTTGAGAC
Source organism: Pachymerium ferrugineum (assembly GCA_034686365.1). NCBI lineage: Eukaryota > Metazoa > Arthropoda > Chilopoda > Geophilomorpha > Geophilidae > Pachymerium > Pachymerium ferrugineum. The sequence goes on from JAQGAS010002076.1 coordinate 5,272, forward strand.
AGTTGATTAGTTTTCACAGTTATTGTCCTATGCGGGTGATAAAACCCATTGTATTAGAATTGTTAAAGATGGAGAATAATTTGCACTTTGTCACAACTGTTTGGGATTGTCCTATATCACGGGACGATGTAGGCGAAATTGAATCTTATGTAAAAGAAAACAATTTGTGCATAAATGTTGAATTTTAATTAATAGTTTAAGTGATGATGACTGCTTTGAAAATTCAATGCAACATTTTAAATTCCAAATATTGTCACTTTTCTAATCGTTCAATAAAAAATTAGATAATTTCATTTCCATAATTATAAGATCATGTCACGTGTATCACGTTACTACCTGTCGATAGCTAGTGGCTGTGTACTTAGAATCAGATGAAATTGTTCGACCAATCCAGGAATAAAGATGAATACTGCCCACAGAACCAAATTCTTTCGGATTTCATCGACAATAGTGTGAAAATATTTGATTTACATGTACACAGGAATATTATTTCAAACAAAAAAAATGAACTCTATTTTCTTACTTTGAATCATTAATACAATGCATGAATCCTTTCGCTACCAAGAAGGCCGAGCTTGCAAGCAAAGCCGGCGTGTCCCCGTGCCGAGTTGGGCGGCGGACGTCGCTCAGCCGGGGCCAAATCGAAATTGCCGAGGCGCTTGACTCGTTTTTGCATACATGATTCTCCTGGGACGTGTTTAGTTTGTTTTAGATTGTTTAATTATAGTTTTACATACACCCAACACCAACACTCGACCTTTAACCCCTTTATAACCACACGTGAGTGATCAACTTACTTAAAAAATTGTTTCAAGATTTGAATGGGTCACACCAATAGGAAACATTTAGACTGTGCGAACTACCTTCTATTTACATTCCGAATAAATCTCAAATTAATTTCCTGTCCTGTCTAACCTCAACTCAAAAATAATTTTTGAGTTGAAGCTGGGTCATGGAAATTGAATCAATCTTTTGTGTTAATATCCCTCCAAATATCGATATTAAATATTTGGCTTCTTTTAAAATCTAAATTTTTGAATAAAGAATTTTTGTCTTACCTTTGGCCGACTTGGTTATTTGAAGAGATGCGCCTCCGTCGAACAGATTTTCCAGTTGTAAGACGCCAAATTCAACAACTCATAAGCCAGTATTTTAAAGAATTTGATGAAAACACGACAGCCATCGTAACATCCGAGTATTTTTCAGGGCCGTTTTGTGGATGGCTATAAAGATGTATATTTTAAAACAAATTTGAGGAAAAAAATGTTAGTTTAGAAAATACTAAACAGCACTCGTGATATATACTCATGGATTATGTAAGAAAATTCATGTTGTTTGAAAGAAAACAGGAAACAAAACAATGCAAAATTTAGTTGACTTTCTATTAATGGAAACTTGGGAATAAAGAATTTTTGTCTTACCTTTGACCGACTTTTTCATTTGAGATTACAAAAATGCGCCTCGTCTTACAGATTTTTCAAATTGTCCGAACACGGTAGTCCCCAAACGACGGTTTTGTACCTGTAATTACAAATACTGTATAATATAAAATCGTCTATAATACAAATATTTAATACTTACCGTTGTGTTTAATATTTTTATTAAATGACGGGACTATTAGTAAATGACAACCAAATATTACGTATCGTTAAAACACTGCAAGTTTTTTTTCTAGGGCCGATTATTCATCCGTGTGGCTGTGACCAATTTGGCAGGTTAAAGAAAAGGATTTATTTAATAAACAAGTCCTCCCTCATTCAGCTTGGTCAAGAATTCAAATGAAAAATCCGACTTATCACTTCAGCTCGGCGCCATGGATCTCGTGATGTTTGTGTTGATCAATTGCATTAGTCAGGTTTACCAAAACAAGAAATGTATCGGCCACATACGCTGGTGTGAAGCCACATGTTTCAGTTTCCCATTTATTTAGTTAGAAATTGGTGTGTTGAAATTATTCCCGATGTTTGGGCAGATCCGACTCTTCCCGCATTGCTTGTGCAGCTGGGTTACTATAAAAGGAGGAAGAGGAACGGTGCTGAGGAATGGAGGAACGAAAAGGAAGAACGGAATCAATCGTCCATTTACCGTAACCTACATACTTTTGACTCATATTTCACCAGTTCATGATCAGAGTGATTGGCTGCAAAGCTGATTTTTTATTGCTAAATTTTAACCTGTGAAAGCAAAATCTAAAAATTTAAAATTTCTATAAAATTAAAATTACATTTATTACGCAATCTCAATAACCTTTAAAAGCATTCAACTGTTTTTAAAAACAGTTTAAAATTTAAAAGTCTGCATTTAAAAAAATTATAGATTGAAATTGCGCCCTCTTCAATCAATTAGTACAACCAAAGTTGGGACTTAGAATTTTTTCCAGTGATCAAACGCCTCAAACGAAGCCGATCAAGCCTGTTCTCTCGTCAACATCCGAGCATGCGCGACCTTTGCCTTATGACCTGTGTGGTTGTTACAGCCTTATAGTGACGTAAATGAGAGGTTATGACGCATGCGTACACTGAAGTGGGCTTCCAGCTTAGATATGGCGACCCAGCTTCGAACAGGCGAAGCTGGGATTTACGTTCTCTTTGCGCATGCGTTAACTTCGAAGCAAAACCTTACTGGAAATTGTAAAAACGCGATCGTAAACAACCTTATTAGAAAATGAAAATTTAACCGATCAAGAGAAGCAGAAGGAAGTTAAATGCCTTTTCTACGGGTTACTAGAAAAGAAGGAACAGGAACGGTGCTGAGGAATGAAAAAAATATATAAAATAAAAAAATAATAATAAAATGTTATTCCATTCCTGCATTCCGTTCCTCCTTTTGTAGTAATCCGGAAAGGTATCGGCCACATACGTCTGGTGTGAAGCCACATGTTTTGGTTTGATTCAAGTGTGTTTATTTGGTTTTTCATTTACTTAGTTAGAAATTGGTGTGTTGAAATCATTCCCGATGTTTGGGGATCCTATTCCCGCATTGTGTCTGCAGCCAGGAAATGGATAAAATAAACGGAGATTTGAATGGAGACGTAATAGCGTATACACGGACTATTTTGTGAATTTGCGATTAATTTTGAATTTCAGGATGTCAAAACTGTGATCAATCTCAATCTCTAGTCGTAAATGAAATAATTGACACACGGCGGGAATGAAAATATGAGAGGAGGTTGCATAACTTACATCAAAGCGACGTAATTATAATCAGTGACACTACCCGGCTTGTGAGGAGCAGGTGTGAGAAGCGAGGGGACAACGCTAGTGTAACAAGAAAGACCCAGAGGATTTTCATGGATATTTTTTTTGGGATTTTTGTGACCGAGTGATATACCAAGAAAGGATACGAAAACGGACTTAGGGCAGGTAGGATGAAGAATTAAATTTTTAAACAATCGATAAAACCTAGCTAGACACGTAATAGCAATTTTAATAAGTGAAAATGATGCGTTTTCAGAGTGTTTTCAAATATAGTTGTATCGCCATGATTAACAAAATATTTTATTACATCTTTTATATCGGAAAAAATATTTTATTGATGAATTAATTTAAGATTGTAAGAATACCTCTTTCTTGCAACGGAATGTTACACAATTTTTAAGTAATATGTTTACTTGTGTGCTTTTTTGAATTTGAACTTTTTAGTAATTACTACTATACCATGATTTGAAGTTAAAATTGTAGTGTAGCTTCTGTGAATTGTGAGAGATGCGGCGTAAATGAAGGAGTTTGAGGTCTCGTTTTACACTCATAGAAAAAAAGTCGCCATTTCACTCCATTTGAGGAGTTTTGCTTGTCCCATGGTGGGTTTCACATTTGGATTCTTTCAACTTTAATTTTGGAGTACATATACACCCAATGTCGTAGCAACTTACTCCATTTTGCAGTTAAACGTACTTGTTTTTGAGGTAAATCTTCACAGTACAACTTAAGGAAGTAATTATACTTCAAAAGGGATGTTTTTCTACCGTATACGGAAATAGAACTTTGTTAAAATATACGGAAATAGAACTTTGGAGTTGAAGTGCCTTAAAGCAGCCTTCACCATGGAACAAGCAAAACTCCTTGAACAGAATAAAATGGCGACTTTTTTTTTATCAGTGTAGGTACGTGTAAAACTTGGAAGCTGATTCCCTAGCACGGTGGAGTAATCTACTTCATTGTAGTGGGAGAACCCTTCCCTTTAGTAGTCGGATGAAGAGTGGTTAAGACTTTTAACTCTAGAGGTTGATGAAAAATTTGTAAACAATTTTGATTCGAAAAAAAATCAAACTCATGCTCAATAATTATGTTGTCGTTGGTATTATTTTGATCGATAGTTACAGCCGCTTGTCGAGAAATTAAGATTTAATAATTCCAAAACAAATTGAGGTCATGGATACCAGTCGCCAGTCGCGCATTGGGCGCCAAATGTCGTAATCAATATAATGCAAGACTAGCATTTTCAATTGTTAGGTGATTTTTCACCTGCATCGATTCGGTGATTTTTCACTTGCAATCTCTGATTACTTAAATCCGTGCACCTGACTATCCTCTTAAGGCCAGTAGTTCTCACCAGATGGCGAAATTGTACGTAAAAGATTAAGCCCATGACCCTAAACTGGTGCTTTAGCAACAATGTCTATTGCAGCTGGCTTAATTATATGATTTCATATATTTAACCCCAACTTAGTCCTGATTAGATCCGTTTTAATTTCACTAACCATGTTCTATTGCGCATATAGTGAACTAAAAATTCTGTTTTTATTCGAATAACTTAAAAACAATGCTCGGTGAGATATTTACATAATATTATACTTTTCCATTATAATTCATAACCTAACTATTAAACAATCAGCTTCGAAAGACCCATATTCATGCTGGTAGTTATCATATTCCCTATCGTGTTGTAACGTTATGGAACATCCTGCATAAAGTCATCTGTGGAAAGTTTATGAGTTCAAACACCTTTGAAAATTACTCAAAAAATATATTTTTGCTACTCGCAAGGGAACTACACCAATAAGATACTCACAGATTTAACTGAAAAGTTAAATCATTGTGCTACAAGATTGGTAGATTGGTAGCAAGCAACCTTGTAAGATGTAATGAAATTTATTGCCTCATAAAACTTAGATAGTGTTTTAAGCTGTTTTTTTTAAAAACTATAATAGAAACAGAATAAATTGATTATAATAAATAATTTCAAGAACAAAATTTTTTATCAGTAGCTGCATTAAAATATTAAACCAAACTCTGGCTTTGGTGAGCTTAACAACATGCGACGTCATTAGTAATAATCCGCTTCAAAAATCAGTTAACAAAAGTGACGACACAGGTTGATTAACTCACTTAAGCCACAGTTTATTTGAATGCAGCTAGTGATTAATTCGAAACCAGTAAACCCGTTACATTAAGTTTTACAGTTATTTATAAATTATAAATGTCGATTTATGCTTATAACAAATGTCTTCAACTACAGATGAGAGCATAAGGCAAAATTGTAAGCACACTGTACAAATGGAATTATACTAAGATTAAGATTTTAAGATCAAGATATTAAGAATAATACTCTTGCATTATTTTATATTGGGTTAATAATAATTGTCAAAGAGTTAGATAACTGTGATATTGGAAATGTGTGTAGTTAGACTTATTTGAATCGATTCACTGCTAATATGTATAAATATGAAAAGAGTAAGCGAAAATGTCTCAGAATTTGCAATAAAGACAATCCAAGAGTCAGGCCAAAGGTGTTACCGAAATCAGAAAAAAGGGCAATAATTGAGTACATTTCTTCTTCTTTAATTTTTTCGATGATGTTGCTGGTCATGGCCATTCCCAACATATTGACGTCTAAACTGTCCGTGCTACTTAACAATACGTTAGTACTGAAAATATTTTGGGTGCAGGGACGTGTACATTGACAGGTCTTTGTCAGACTATTGGCAACTGATGTGTATTCTGCAATACTTTGTTTCACTATTGAATAAGACGAACAAAAATCTAGTGTTGAAGTTAGATTAGGCAAAAAAGGCAATCTGTAAAGAAAAACATGTTTATAATCAAATTGAATTTAAAAGCATTGAAGTTACATGCCTGCATAACTTTTTCTCTGAGAGTTTTTCAATAAAACATTTGTCTTGACAGTCTTGGAATTGTTTTCTTCCCAAACATGGATTCATAGGTGTATTTCTTCTGTGAATCTTAGATTTTTAAATTTTAATGTATATCTCATATTTTTACTAAACAAAAGAGTAGTCAGTAGTCAGGGCTAGGGAGTTTAAACAGTAAGTGGAACAACCAGTGATAAAATCTATATCGTAGCGAATTTTAGAAAAATTGCGATATAATACTATACTTATCCTCCCTTTCATTTTTTCTTAGCGTTTTAACAATTAACAATTAAATTATTATAAAACACCAAAACACCAAAAAACACCAAAAACACCAAAAAATATATTAAAAATAGTAGTTACATACAGTTGTTGTTCGGACGTCATCTGTTTCAGTGATTTTAGCGTGTAATTCAGTGAGTGTAAATATATTTGTGTAGTGGCCAGTGAACTCGTTGTCACCTAAGAAAACCTGTGCAAAATTGTTACATTTTGCTCGTAATTACAAAGCCAATCAATACTTTATATCCAGTGTTGCATTGCTGTTTTCCCATTACAGTGGTCATGAACATGGTCATAAATCCCTTGTATTCTGCTGGAACTGCAAAAATTTGCTTGTAAGACGGTAATTTGTTTATGGAAATTTAACTTACAAAATTTGAAAAATTTGCAGTTTCCAAAAGGAGTTGGTACTTCAGACATTTGCGAGCGTACAAACCCTATATCAATCTAGAATAGTGATTTGTTTTGTTTATACATATACTTATATATTATTTTACTTAGACTTACAAATCCAGGCTCTATATCCACCAACTCTATCATATCCAGATCCAGTTCTGTCTTTTCCCACACGTCTTCCATTGAAAATTGTTTATCTCTCAGCACATCTAAGAACTCAACTTGGCACACACTCTTTGCATTCGTAAGGTTCTGTTCAAGAATTGTTTGATACGCGATAAGAATTTCAGGCGTTTCTCCACAAATGAATAGGGAAGGAAATGTCACGTGAGTTTTATGCTCTAATTCGATAATATTTCGAGTAGGATATAAATAAAAGTAAGAAATTCGATCTTGAATCATTACAGAACTCAGAGCAAAGCAAAATATTACGATAAGGCGATGAAGATATTGTTGTATAGTTTTGTTAGTTGTTACTGTACATCCAGAATTGTTGTAGATTTTCACTACCCGTTTCCGTATCATGGGATTTACTGTTTTCAGTTGTGATTTCATTTGAAGTTTATTTACCAATATCTGTATCAGTTCTATTATTGATAATATGCATAATCCCATAAATAGACACAAGTTTCCTCCGATATCAGCAAATAAACTGCTTGCACTATATATTACACGTTCATTCAGAGTCAATTCTGTCTCGTCAAAATATACATTTATTTCACCATCAGTTACTTTTTTAGAACTTTTGTTGTCTGCTAATAGAGTGAAAGTTCGTAGATTGCACGAACGTTTACAGCCGC
>JAQGAS010002077.1:0-12833 GCA_034686365.1 Pachymerium ferrugineum
ACGCAAAGCAAAGTTACACAATTTGAACATTTTCTATATGTGATGACTCTTTAAAAATTTATAAACCATATCAACAATAGAGTAAGATGCAAGATGTTAGTTAATAATATCAATATCCTTCTGAGGGTTCCTTAAAAGAGATGACAATCTACTAAAACAAAATAAATGTTACCTAATTTACAATTAAATATTGAGAAAATTATCTCGTACGTACTTACTTATGTCTGTGCTTCAGAGAATATCGTTTTTAAACAGTTGTGCGAAGTGGCATTATAACTGAGTGATTTCCCTGTTGGGTGTCCTTTAATCGTTTAAATTAAAAAATTACTATCTACAGAATAATCTGTTTATGTTTACATTAGAGAAATAAAAAAATGTTTGTAAATCTCTGTACCTCGAGATACTTAATCCTTCCAATTCAAACCTCTACTTATTTGACTCATTTTCTACTCGATCATAAAGTAAAGGTATACAACTCAGTGACCTGGAGAAATCGGAAATCTAAATATTTAAAAATATATTGCTTGATTAAAAATTATTGTCAATTTTTTTCACTAATTTTAAAAAATCGTTAATGATATAGATACGCATTCCATTATCAAACCAGAAACCCCAAGAAAAATTCTTTACGATTATTTGTAAATCAGCTCCGCGTACATATTCATTGGTTAGATTAACTTTGGAACTAGTTCTCTTGACCCAATAAATCCATTTTGTTACTTCAGTTCAAGGCCGATGTTGTAAGCATGGGTTTACATATGGCCATCAGCACGGTCGCCATTTTGGAGATGGGATGCTGCTGCTATCCCTAGCTCACCCATCTACAATAGCATTTAACATTTAACCTTTCGTAAAGAACGAGGAAGAGTTCATTTGATTTAAACTGATGAAAGGCAAGGGTGGACAAGTATTTAAGAGTTGTAGAATAAAAAAGAGGAGCCACTTTTAGTTAAATTTAATTTCTCTCTTCTAGTAACAGGACGAAACAGATCAAACAAAAATTTCGAGCTGGAGACGACTTGGAGGCAAACGATAAACGGTTTTGTTTATTAGATTATTTAAATATATTGAAATTATTATTTTGAATTACTTCTCTGAGTTATATTTTAGGGCGATTATTGTTATTGAAAAAAGTTATTCATTTTTTAAACTTGTTTTCTCAATGCTTACGATTGCTAGCATATAATTATTTCACTTAAACTCAAATAATAGAAACAAAAATTCATGGCTAACTTTCTGGCAATTCAACACGAATTCATTGAAACTTGTAATTTACATGTAATTTTCCGTAAGTAGTTACAAATTACACCGTTTTATTTTTTCTATAATGATTCACTTAAACATAAATGTAAGCCATCAAAATTTTAATATTTAACTAACAGTAAACTCTTTTGAATAAAAATGTATAATGAATAAGTAAACGTATGCTAAATAGTAAAGATTAAATTAAAATTCGGCTTTCCTTGCTTTTTCAAGTTGTTCAATTTTGAAACGATAGCAGGCAACATGAACGGCAAAAACTTACAGTGGAAGAAAAAAATACGTCAAAATGTGCAAAATTACCTACCGACTTTAAACTTATTTGATTCGTCATTTCCTGAACTCAAAACACTGACAAGCCTAAATACAAGACCTTTAGTGAAATGGATTTGGGCGCTTATGATAATATTTTGCTGTTCTGTCTGCTTCTATCAAACTGGAATCAAAGTGGTATATTTCATATCGGAACCGAAAGCGACAGATTATTTATTGGTAGAAGAAGATTCCTTGCCCAATTTGGAGATAAAAATGTGTTCTACAGAAAGTAGCCAGGTTCAACTCGCGTTACTGAACAGTTCTGACCATCAACCAGATGACTTGACTTGTATTAATCCTCTTACAAAATTATTACAAGATGATAAAATTAATGTGTCATCATTGTGGGATGTCTCATTGCCAGTGGTGGATCATATCGACTTTATTTCTGTATATTAATAAATAGGGAGTTGGCGCAGATCATTTTGTAGGGAGCACGCATAGGGAATGGCATTAGATACATGCACTAGAAGCCATGACGCATTAATTTATATGCAAAGCCGACACTAAAGTTTTGCGCAAACTCCCTAATATTATTTTTTTCAATTCTTCTAAGTTGCTTATTGATACACTAAACTTTTTCCAGAAGTCCACAAATAAACTTAGAACAACAGTACGAAACGAATTGTCATTCTGGGGCACCTGTGCTGTAATAAATGGAGGTAAGTGTACAATGCATTCCAACTTCTTTTGTAAATAGAAAATTACAACAACAAATATTTGTTTGTAGATAAACTTTCAGGTTCAAATCTTTTCTCCAAAGTGAAATTACTAATCAACAAACCAAAAGCTTGTCCTATAGGAACATTTCTTGTAAGTAATTGCCTTTCTTTGCGTAAGTCACACACACACAAGGTACGTAGGTCACACATATGCATAAGGTCTTCGAACATTTTCAAAAAATTCAAATGTTATGGGTTAGATGTAATATATCACTATTTCACTTCTGCTATTTTAATTCCGAGAGCTTTATATTAAAATTTTTTTTCTTCAAGATTGGAACGAATGAGCCAATTGATTTTCGTGCAGCCGCCATAATTCGGTCAAATGAGCGACATGAGCTATTATTCACTTATAAAAAAGTAAATTCCTTATTATATGCTGTATAGTAATTGAAATCATGTGTTTCTAGTACAATTTTGTAAGCACTTCATTCGACCCATGTTCCACTCGCAACCAATTCATGATCTGTTACAAGAAGTGTCTGAGAACAATTCACAACTCTTATCCATGCCGGTAAGAAAATATAACCCTTTATGAATAAAAAATTTAATCATTGTTCTAATAGTAGTAATTCGAAATGTATTAACTTATGCACAGATTTTTAGAGTAAAGTTTCACACAATAATAACAAAAGTCCAATTGAATCAATCAGAACAAAAGTAAATATCAGGATAAAAGAAATAATTTTCCAATCCTTTCAGATTTCCTTTCATGACAGAGATCAATAAAACAGACTGTACCCCATCGAAACTAACTCAAGAAATGTATAACGAATTAGTAGCCATACATCTAGGGCTTGACGTGAAAAGAGACTGCAACTGTTCCAAACTGTGTGATCAAATAACATTTTCCCCAATCTCGCAAGCTTTTGCAGCAGAAAACCCGAACTTTTTTGAATTTACCAAAGGACAATTTAGCAATATAATTCCGACAGTTATCGAATATTTTAACTACCAATCAGCGGACTTGCTAACGGATTTGGGAGGGAATATTAGCCTTTATTTGGGTCTATCTGTTTTATCTCTATTGGATTTCATTTTCTTGGCTACTACATTCAAAAATCGGAAAAGACCACCACCATCAAATGGCAAGCTACAAATTGCAATATTCAATTATTTTAAAAGACATGAAAAAAAGTTAAGTACAACGTTAAAACGTGATAGTAAACACTATCACACAAATTATTTAATTCGACTAATATACTTTGTTTGCTGGTCGTCATGTTTATGCATGATGTACTCACGATTTTTATTGTACTTTGATTATCCCATTCAAATAACCATCGAAGTTATGGAAGAAGCTAATGTTACCTTCCCGAACGTAACAACTTGCAAGTTTGCAAATCGAGCTCAGATATTGGAAAAGAAATATATGGCAGAAAATAAGTTGGCAAGATCTGACTGTCCAGTAAATTTTTTAAGTCTATTGGATCTCAAAACGAAAAGAATGACGGCAGATGATTTATGGCAGAAATCATTTGAAGAAGACATAACCAAAGGCTTACCAGACGAAGTGGTACATGCGCTCACGCATACGGAGTTTATATACTTTAAAATTTTATATATGACATTTAGGGTGCAATGCGATCCAATGTAAAAAAAATGGCTAATCGGACTGCAAAGAACACTCCAATTGGAAAATGCATACACTATGAGACAGGTAAATTATTACACCAAGTGATTCGAATTCACATTCCACAAATTAAACATCACTTGGTGTCTGTTTTGAATGCATCTAGTACAGTTTATAGAAATTATTACCCAAACTTTTAATTCATTTCTTAGAGGAATTACCGCACAGCGGAATGTTCACAATGCTCTACATTTTTTACCCAAGCCCAGACCCACGTGCTTCAGGCTGTGACCACTACATAAAGGCAAGTTCAGTATCAATACGTTGCTAAAATATCCTATTGACACTCACACCCAAAAACCCAAAAGGCTATATTAATGTCGATAAAAATGTGGGAGCAATAACTCTTCTCAAGCCTTACATTAGTATTATAATTGGGACAGACATAAAAAATTATTGTCAGTTTTTTCAGTTTTTTTTAACAACTCGCGAAGATGCAATGTTGGATCTGACTTCAATGACTGCAGTACCAAGCCATAAAAAGATTTCTGCAATTATTTTACAATTGAAAAAAGTAAAATTGAACGTCAATATTCAATAGTCAAAAAATAAAATTCAGAGTTTTTCGTCTTAGCTGAATCGAGTTAATTTAAAAAGAAGCAAGTGTCTGCCCCAAAAGAACTATTTTCAATGTAAGAGAGAATGTGTGATGAAAACTTTATCAAACAAATTAAATTGCAGGTACGTTTACGACCATATACGATACTACTTCTTAAAACAATATTATTTTATTTGTTAAGGTTACCTTACTTGGATCTTAGCGAGAAAGCTATGTGCAACACTTCAGAATCAGCTATAAAGTCCCACACAGTATACCTGAGTACCATGTTTAATTCTTATTTACTAAATAAATGTAAATGTTACAAACCGTGCACAGAAAATGTGTACAGTTACATTCTTAATACTGCTAAAAGCCCAGTTGAAATACTTTCAGCACTAACTTTTTTTATGATTGATAACAAAATTGAAAATTTTAATGAGCGTATATCCTATGACGAAATATCTCTTCTTTGCGACATTGGTAACAGCTTAGGACTGACTCTTGGTCTGTCTGCACTGTCAGTGGGCCGACTGATAGATAAATACTGGTTTAAATAAATGAACATCATATAAAATACTACAGGTAAAATAACAGCTTATACTTGGCGAAGAGGACTGGCGCCCTCTATCATTATTTTAGCTTTCTTTTAACATTGTTGTATTTACCGAAACTATACGAAATGAATTATTCTCAGACATTGTCTACAGTTTAGATAGGAAAGCGTAAACAAAATGTACTTATGTATTATTAACTTTTGTGCACTATTTCTTCAATTAATGTACAGCAATATATAGATATGTAACTACATTACCACACGTATTAGCAAATGCAACCGTTCTGCAGTTTTGGATGGTTAATTTAATTATTTACACTTAAGAGAGATTATGTAATCTTAAACCTGTTGTAGACTATGTACATTAAACGCACTAAAACGAAGTTGAGAAATGAGTATGCCATAAATAATATTACGCTTAAACCGCCTTACGTCGACTAAACAGTCAGTCGTAACCTTGGGCTTTATAAACATCAAATCTGCTATCAAATTGAATAAAAATCGGTTTTATTTATCACTTCCATAGCGTTATGCATGTTCATATCAATTGATACAAAATACCGCTCAATAGTTGTAAGACCTGACCTGACTGACCTTTCTGGAAGTTCAAGTAGCATCTACGAAATTTATAATAAAAGTAATTCATGTTTGTAAAAGTCACCACTAGTAGTTAAAAAAATTATATGTTTGTTTTTTTTCAAGAAATAGTATTTACCATCAAATTTAAGCCACTTAAATTCGTGTAAATACATAAAAAAATATTATTAAGTTAATGTAAGCTAATCAATAAATTTTAAAATATTTTTTTTTCTATTTTAACGTGCACTCCAAGAGTTTTGAATTAAATAAATAAAAGTCTTTCCCATTTATTAACTCAACATATCCTATAATTATTGTGACATTCATCAGTTTATTAAAATTTAATTTGAGTGTAAAAATTGTAAAATTGATAAATCCTGTTGGTGCTAGACTTAGGCGCAAAAGATTGCAAAACCATTTCCAACATGAATGGCAAAAACTTTCAGTGGAAGAAAAAAATACGTCAAAATGTGCAAAATTACCTACCGACTCTAAACTTATTTGATTCGTCATTTCCTGAACTCCAAACACTGACAAGCCCGAATACAAGACCTTTAGTGAAATGGATTTGGGCACTTATGATGTTATTTTGCTGTTCTGTCTGCTTGTATCAAATTGGAGTCAAAGTGATATATTTCATATCGGAACCGAAAGCAACAGATTATTTATTGGTAGAAGAAGATTCCTTGCCCAATTTAGAGATAAAAATATGTAATGCAGAAAGTAGCCAGGTTCAACTCGCGTTACTGAACAGTTCTAACCATCAACCGAATGAACTGAATTGTCTTTATACTATTTCAAGTTTCTTACGAGATGATAAAATTAATGTGTCATCATTGTGGGATGTCGCATTGCCAATTGTGGATCATATCGATTTTATTTCCGTATAATAATAAATAAGGAGTTGGCGCAGATCCCTTTGTAGGGAGCACACACACACACTTAGAAATAAAGGTAGGTTAAGATGTGTGAATAGGGACAAAGGTCTAAAATTAGTATGGTTTCTACTACGAAAGATTACCATCTACATGTATATCTTTTGTAGTAGAACCCTATACTACTTTTAGACCTGTCCCTATTCACAGACCTTATCCTACCTTTATCTCTATATGTGCACAGGAAATGAGATATGTACTAGAAGTCAAGGCGCATAAATTTTTAAGCAAATCCAACACAAGAGATCTGCAAAAACTTTCTAAATATATCTGTTTTAAATTCTTGTAAGTAACTTATTGTTGTACTATACTTTTTACAGAAGTCTAAAAATAAACATAGAACAACAGTAAGAAACGAATTGTCGTTCTGGGGCACTTGTGCTGTAATACATGGAGGTAGTAATATATACCATTTCTTTTTTTTTTTGGAAATAAAATTCTAAAACAATAAATATTTGTTTGTAGAAAAATTTTCAGGTTCAAACCTTTTCACCAAAGTTAAATTATTAATCTACAAACGAAAAGCTTGTCCTGGAGGAGCATATCTTGTAAGTAACCACAAGTTCAGTTACTCATACGCACAAGGTCTTCGAAAATTTTCTAAACTTCAAGAGTTATGAGCTCGCGCGATGTAATGTAGGTACTCTAATCGCGAGACTTTATATTACAATTTTCTTTTAAAGGTTGGCATGAATGAGCCAATCGATTTTCGTGCTGCGTGCAACTTTGGATCAACGGAACAACATGAGCTATTATTGACTTATAAAAAAGTAAATTCCTCATTTTACATCGTATAATGATTTAATCGTGTGTTTCTAGTACAAGTTTATAAGCACTTCATACGCCCCATGTTCCACTCGCAACCAATTCATGATCTGTTACAAGAAGTGTGTGAAAAAAATTCACAGCTCTTATCCATGCCGGTAAGAAATGTAACCCTTTATAAATAAAACATTCAAACATTTTAATTATTGATCTAAATTGTATTAATTCTAAATTTATATACTTAATCTATACTTTATATACGTAGATTTTTTTGAGTAAAGTGTCACCCAATAGCACAAGTCCAATTGAATCAATCAGAACAAAAGTAATCTATCAGGAATAAAAGAAATAATTTTCCATTCCTTCCAGATTTCCTTTCATGACACAGACCAATCAAACAGACTGCACCCCATCGGAGCTAACTCAAAAAATGTATGACGAATTATTCGCCATGCATCTAGGGTTTGACATGAAAAGCGACTGCAACTGTTCCAAGCTGTGTGATCAAATAACATTTTCCCCAATCACGCAATCTTTTGCAGCCGAAAACCCAAACTTTTTTGAATTTACCATAGGACCGTTCAGCAATATAATTTCGACAATTATCGAGTATTATAACTACAAATCCGCGGACTTACTAACGGATATTGGGGGAAATATTAGCCTTTATTTGGGTCTATCTGTTTTATCTCTATTGGATTTCATTTTCTTGGCTACTACATTCAAAAAGTGGAAAAGACCACCACCATCAAATGGCAAACTACAAATTGCAATATTCAATTATTTTAAAAGACATGAAAGAAAGCTAATTCCGACGTTACAGCCTAATAGTAAACACCATAACACAAAATATTTAATTCGAATAATATACTTTGTTTGCTGGTCGTCGTGTTTATGCATGATGTACTCACGATTTTTGTTGTACTTTGATTATCCCATTCAAGTAGTCATCGAAGTTATGGAAGAAGTTAATATTACTTTCCCGAACATAACAACTTACAAGTTTGCAAATCGAGCTCAGATATTGGAAAAGAAATATATGACAGAAAATAAGTTGGCAAGATCTGACTGTCCAATAAATTTTTTAAGTCTATTGGACCTCAAAACGGGAAGATTGACGGCCGATGGTTTATGGAATAAAACATTTGACGAAGATATGATCCCACCAGAAATGGTATATGAGTTCATTAAATATTGAGTGTAAATGCTTAAAAATTTCTATACATGATATTTAGATTGGAATTCGAACAAGTGTAAGAAACAAGACTAATCGAATTGCTAAAAACACCCCAATTGGTAAATGCATGCACTATGAAATAGGTAAATTATTATATCGAGTGACTGAGAATTCCCATATTCTCTATTATTTTGCATCTGTTCTTTGATGCATCTAGTAGGTATATAGAGATTATTACCTAATACCTTTAATTCATTTCTTAGAGGAATTCCCGTATAGGGGAATGTACACAATGCTCTTTGTTGTTTACCCAAGCCCTGCCCGTATCTCAGGCTGCGACCACTACATAAAGGCAAGTTCAGTACGAATACCATTTGGGCGTTACCAACAGGACAAACCCAATACACCTATGAAGGTGTTAGTCCACTCCCTTATTTCTATGAGTGCATAACATCCAAATGAGGCACATATTGGGACAAATTTTTTATGCACTGTAAACAGAGGATAAAAAATTGTAGGGCAATGACTTTTCTCAAGGCCTGTATCAAAATTATAATTTGTTACAAATAAAAAAAAAAAAATTTTCAATTTTTTTCAGTTTTTTTTAACAACTCGCGAAGATGCTATGTTGGATCTGACTTCAATGAATGCAGTACCAAGTCATAACACACTTTCTGCAATTATGTTACAATTGAAAAAAGTAAAATTGAACGTATATTCTATAGTCAAAAAATAAAATTCAACGTTTTTCGTCTTAGCTGAATAGAGTTAATTTAAAAAGAAGCAAATGTCTGCCCCAAAAGAATTATTATAAGTGCAAGAGAGAATGTATGATGAAAACTTTATCAAACAAATTAACTTGCAGGTACGTTTCGACCATATAAAATACTACTTTTTAAAACAATATTGTTTTATTTGTTAAGGTTACCTTATTTAGATCTTAGCGACAAAATTATGTGCAACACTTCAGAAGAAGCCATAAGGACCCATACAGCATACATGGGTACCATCTTTAACTCTTATTTACTAGATAAATGTAAATGTTACAAACCGTGCACGGAAAATGTGTACACTTACATTCTTAATACTTCTAAAAACACACTTAAAATGACAACAGGGCTTGCTTTTTTTATGATTGATAACAACATCGAAAATTTTAATGAGCGTATATCCTATGACGAAATATCTCTTCTTTGCGACATTGGTAATAGCTTAGGACTAACTCTTGGTTTATCTGCATTGTCAGTGGGCCGACTAATAGATAGATACTGGTTTAAATAAATAAACATCATATACTACACCACTGATTACTATCGCTTTCTGACACTATATACGAATTGCACAATCCTCTGACATTGTTTACATACAAAAGTGTAAACGAAAATGTATTTATTTATTATTAATTTTGTGCACTCTTTCTTAATTTGAAGTAACACACCTTAGATACATAACTGTATTACCATACACATAAACAAAATCAACAGTTCTATAGTTTTTGATGGTCAATTTAATTATTCACACTTAAGGAAGATTGTATCAACCTTTTTTAATCCTAAACCTGATTTAAACTATGTATACTAAACGCACTGAAATCAATGAGAAATGAGTATTGCCATAAATAATATTACGCTATTGTATGCTGATCAATTGATCAATCCTGTTGGTGCTATAACTCTGCGTGTCTTTAATGTAGCAAACTGTAAAGAGAGTGGCTTATTTCATGCAAATTCTAGACAAATGTCTGCAGTGTACGTGAAACATCATTAAATTGAAACAAAATTCCGTTCAATAGTTGTAAGACCTGACTGACCTTTTTTGCAAATAAACTGGCGTCTATTAAATTCCCTCGAAATGTAATTCATGTTACCACTGGTAGTTAAAAAAAAATATGTTTGTTTATTCCCAAAAATAATCAAATTTAAGCCACTTAAATTCATGTTAATGCACAAGAAAAATATTATTAATGCACAAGAAAAATATTATTAATGCACAAGAAAAATATTATTAAGGTAATGTATGCTAATCAATAAATTATAAAATATTTGTTTTCTCTTTTAACGTGCACTCCATGACTTTTCAGCGAGATAAATAAAAGTCTTTCCCATTTAAAAACTGTAGATTAGCTACAAATCATTTGACAACAGTAAAAACATCTTTTATGACGTGACCTTATTATAAGTCCTAGAAGTTAATCTGGGATGTGGCCTCTGTACTTCCAGAGGGATATTTGAAATTGTTTTCTAATATTCGTACACTTTACGAATAGACGTAGAATTAATCTATTTATGCAACCTCGAACGATAAACGAAAAGTTTGTCATGCAAAACTGAATGATGACAGGCTATAAACTGATGAATAAATATTGCATGTCAGAATATTCTATTTGAAATTGTAATGTAAAGTAAATTATATTCTTTTCAAAATTGCTAGGTAATATTGCATGAATTTAAATAACAAAGTCAGTTAATGTTTAATATAATAATGTTTGGAATTTCACAACTTGTTAGAATAAGAAACTCATTTTCAAAACGTATAAAAATTGAAATCGATATTGGACTCATATGATTACTGTAGTCGTTAATCATAATGTTCCTGATGAATTGGATGAAAATTGTTAGTGCAGACAAATTACCTATTACTCCTATTTTACCATTTCAAAAGTAATAACTGTAATAACATATAGAAACGGATAATTTTTTAGAATTAAGAGCAATTACATTTACTCAAAAAATAAATTGAAAACTTTCGGAAAATATAATTTATTACTTGTTTAAATTGAATATTGACAAGCCACTACGAAGTTGACTTTCAAATTAGACTTTCAAACGCTAAATTCGACCAAATGTTTTTGCATTCAACGAGTATAAAACGCACAAGAGTTTACCAAATCTTTCATCAACTCGAGGTAAAAACGAAATAAGTATTTGATAGTTTATAAGTAATATAATTTAATTTGAGACCCGAGTTATTGAAAATGAGAATTAACAAAGTTGTAATAAAATTAACCAGAAAATATTTGCAAGCGGATATTGAAGTACCATTTCTCATACCACAATTGGAAAACTACACACTCTAAATTTGTTAATTATTGTAGTCGCATTGCGTTTGTGTGTTTACCAATCATGTGACAGAATTGCTCATTTCCTATCTAAACCCATAAAAGTTCAAGCTGAATAGGGAAGTATTTCCTGCAATTATGATCGTTACTCCTTATACTGATCATAGCAATGAGTATGACACGATGACACTTAAAAAGTACTACAACATCACAATGGGAGAAAATTCAATATACGGCAATATAAGTATTTCTAAAACATAAAAACAAGTGAGGAATGAGTTTCTCATTAGTCTGTTGCCACACGAGCAGATTTTTATACGACAACCCAAACGACTATTCAAAAGATTTGGGAGATCAAAAATGCAAGTACCGTAAATTAAAAGAATCACATTTAAAAGAGTAATTATAGAATTTTCAACTTATTAACACGAATCTAATAAAACATTTTTAACGCCCAAGGAATATACAATGTACTTGGACTTACTTCAAAACTTGCTAATGCTATTGTAGTAGAATGCTTCTTAAACTGAGTAATAACACTTTATTTTACCATTGGAAAGTTGGGCTTCCTTTTTTTAGCATCAACCATACAAAAATCGCTGGGTTTAGCTTGATCACAATAAAAATCTATATGATGCGACTTTTTAAGGCCTGTGTGCACAGTCCAAAGTCAGAAAATTTAGTGTCCGCCTGCATCCAAAAAATTCATCTTAACTTAAGAAATTTCTTAGGGAAAGCGTATGTTTTACCTAAAAAATTTTTATAAATACACAAAAAAATTGTCTTAAAATTGTCTTAAGTAAATCTTAGGTGTTTACTTAGGCTTTGACTTAGGGTAAAACTTAGGCAAGTTTATAAATGCATCCCAGCACTGCAAGAAAATTTCAACATTCATTTCCCCACCGAGGTTACAAAGTTGCCAAACAGTAATCGGTAAGTACATTTGAATTTAACTCTCCATGTAATCATAACCCGTACTACAATGAAATAGAGACAAATGGAAAAACGAGGCCAACTAAAACGAAAAATCCGTCATGAAGTGCATAAATTACTTCCCAGTCTTCAAGTATTTAAAAATTCATTTCCAGAACTGCACACCTTAACTAACCCTAATCGAAGTTACATCATCAAAGGTTTTTGGTTGATAGTCATATCATTCTGCTTGCTAATCTGCAGCTATCAAACTGGACGGAAAATCGACTTTTATTTATCCCGCCCAAAAGCAACGGATGTGTACATAAGAAAAGAAACTTCTCTCCCATTCATCGAATATAAAGTGTGTTCTACTGAAAATT
>JAQGAS010002078.1:0-12818 GCA_034686365.1 Pachymerium ferrugineum
GGACGAAAATCGGGGATTTTAAAAAATTTCGTTAAAATGAGGTTTTCGTTATAAGCGAGCTCGTTATATCGAGGTTCGACTGTATTGCCTTTTTAACTTATAATTATTAAAACGACAAGAAAATGTGACATCACAACCTCATGATTAAATTTGCAAATTTAGGGAATCGAGTTTTATTTTTTTACCTGATCTTGTGTTACTGGTTTGTTTGTTTGAACTGATAGCATCTCAGTGATAGTAGGCTGTTTTTTTAACAATCTTGGATTTTCAGGTTCATCTTCACTATATTTTCGTTTTTTGTTATTTTCGAGTAACTTATTACAATATGTATTGTAGTAAGTTGGATGAACCACCTAACAAAATTATTGTTACATTTGTTTAAAATTAAAGTAATAGAATTTATAATAATTACCTGTAAGTGTTTTTTCAGATTGTAGTTGCTTTTAGAACTTGCTGAAATTAATTTCTTCACTGGGGCACATAAGGTGTGTTCAATAATTATAAGACCACCTCTTTTTTATGGATATCTCCAAAACGGTTTACTTTTTTTTAAATCTGATTAAAAATCCAATTAAAACTAAGCAAATAAGGTATAGTCTGTAGATATTTTTGAATAATTTCCATTATTTACTTTTTTATGTCAAATAATGGAATTTTCAGCTGTTCAATAATTATAAGACCACTTTGAAAATTTCAGTTTTACAATTTTATTTTCACATTTTAATAATCAAATTGTTCCTCCATTCTTTTCTATTGTTTTAAACACTCGGTTTGGCATCGATTTAACTAAATTTTTTAACAATTCACCTTTAATTTTGTCCCATTCTCGCATTATTGTTACTTCTAGTGTATTAGCATCACAAAACTGTCGGTTTTTGGCATAAACTCTTCTTGCCAACACACCCCACAGATTTTCCGTGGGATTTAGGTCGGGACTTCTTGAGGGCCAAGGAATAACTTCAATATTTTCTGATTCAAACCAATTTTTTGTGGATTTAGAGGCATGACAGGGTGCATTATCTTGCTGGAATTTCCAATTTTCTCCTCCCAACAATGGTCCAAATGGTAATAATTGGTCTTTTAGTATATTTTGGTATTTGATTGAATCTAATCTTTCACTTACTCGCACGAAGTCAAAAACACGTCTAGCATCCCTGTCGGTCAGTGTTTTTTTCCTACCAGAACGCTTCAAAACGCCGTAATTTTCCTTTTTTTCCAAAACATTATGTATAGCTGTTTTAGATCTCTTCAATAAGTCACTGATCTGCCTTTCTGACTTGCCAGTACCATGGAAATAATATATTTTCCTAATTTCTTTCTCACTTAATTGAGTACCTCTTGGCATTGTTGATGCGAGTGAAAAAATATGAAAAAACCGTTAAATCCCATTAGTTTCGATATTAATAATAGTCATGCAGTGAATTATTAATGACGTCATCAAAGATTTTTAACCAATATAATTGTAAAACTGAAATTTTCAGTGGTCTTATAATTATTGAACAGCTGAAAATTCCATTATTTGACATAAAAAAGTAACTAATGGAAATTATTCAAAAATATCTACAGACTATACCTTATTTGCTTAGTTTTAATTGGATTTTTAATCAGATTTAAAAAAAAGTAAACCGTTTTGGAGATATCCATAAAAAAGAGGTGGTCTTATAATTATTGAACACACCTTAAGGTGCACATGAATTTCACTGTTTTCAAATTTCCAGTTGAAAATGTGAAATATTCTGACAAATGCCCCAGTGATGAATATTTTACCTCTTCATCATCAGAAATTGGATTCGTGGTAGTGGTAGCCATGTAGTTTAGTTTGGGGCCAGCAGCCTTTCAACGTGGATAAATCTTAAAGTGTACTACACTTGACCACGTGTGTAACCTGACCTTGACCTTTGGGTACTTTAAACTTGCAAATAGGGGTTAAGGAAGAGGAAGCCCCTTATCAGCTGGTAAGTAGCGTCATAGTAGCGCAGCTATTTTTCGCTACTTACAGAAAAATTCATAGCGGCGCTACTTTCCCGCTACTTCGCTAAAAAAGTAGCAGCGCTAGTAGTGATAGCGGCGCTACTGGTAGCGATAGCGTGCACAACCCTGGTTACTGCAAGGGGTACATATCACTGTACACTTTATTAAAGGGTTAAATATGACCGTACACTTTATTGAAAGGTTAAATATGACTGGACAACGTATTAGGGAGGTAAATATGACCGTACAAACATATATATCGAAAACAATACTCTACACCATTAATACAATTCAACGTTTACAATTTATCGTAATGAGTTGTACGGTTACGATATGTATAGGTAAAGGTAATTTTATTAAAAAACGTTTAATAAATGGACGTTTAACAGTTAAAGGGTTATAGCTCACTATGAACACCATCCACAGTGTCAACACTATATTAAAAGGGTTGACACAGTTTATATTCCACCGTTAATACAGTTTAATGTGTAATCAGTACTGTGGATACCTAGAAACAACAAAGGCGGAGTCCAATGCCGGCCGTATGTAGCAAATAATATACTGTGACGCACAGAAACACTATCTATACCCCTACGAAGGAAATAAAGTTTTAAAAAAAGCTTGTAAACGTGTGACAGTTCTTACCTATTTACCAACACTTACAGCAGCATGGTTAGCGATGGAGGCAGCCATATTTAACCCGGATCTGACAAGATCAGTCGGGTCGAATTGCAGATACGTCACTTGCTATACCATGATGTCATACAGTGAGACTACATTTTTTGTGAAACGGCCGTATATTGTATTCCTACCCTATGCCCAAGCGCGCAAACTGTACGCCTGCGACATGTAAAGTGTCCCAACTTCAACAATTAATAGCGCGCGATCGGCTAACCATTGCTGAAAAATATTGGAGCATGCACGTCCTCACACGTATCACGTATCATTGTTGTTTTGTGTAAATGTGTGAGGGCCTTATCCGTGCAGTTCCCTTATTAGACTCGACCCCATGCCCTCTCAATCTCGTCCCCTTCTTTATCTACTCGCCTGCACCAATTCATACAAGTTAGTGCGAACAATGGGTAAATGATCATCACATCATATATATAAAGATTGGGACTTAGAAAACTTTGTCGCATCTATAGAACCAATGAGAGTGTTTCTTTTGGTATGACGTATTTGCCAATCGAAGGTGGTATACAAAAGGTAATATCTACCATTCTGGGATAAAGGTAGTGTAGTAATACCTCTAAACAGTAGGTAGAGACTTTATACCTTTAATGGGAAAACTTTATTAATAGGTGTAAAGTAGTGAAAAGTTTGGTTAGGTGAATCTCTATAAGAGCTTGGCATTTATAACTACCTTAAAAGGTACTCATTGTGCACCAATGAAGTCAAGTACCTCTGCTAAGAGGTGCACCACGTCATACATGACAAATTGCACCTGAGTAATAAAGCACCAGTAGTCAAGGCCCAAAGGAGCAACTCAAGGTTTTACACCTAGTTTACACCTTTACTTTTTTAGAGTGTAGCACATTCTGGTATTAATTCCGGAAACTTTCCCAAATTAATTATGTATCCTGTTCTACAGTTATCATCTCTCTTCTCTCTATTTGCGTCTGCAGGCATCTCTCATACTCATCACTATTTGTATTTGCTACATTTAACAAACAACTGTTGTGCATACCTTCTATCCTGTACTAACTCCTCTCCAAAACTCTTCTTTGCTAAAGTGAAATCTACTTGGATGTTTTTGTTGTCTTTTCTGGTTTGGTAAAGTAATTTTCTTTAAACATTCTACTGCAACCTATAAATCCCTTCAGACTACTCTTTTTACCTTTTCCTCTTTTCTACAGGTACTACTTGTCTCTTATATGCATACCTTTTTCTCTTTCTACACTTTCCCCTTTTGTTTCCAAATCTTTCAACAGTTTCTTTCTCACTCCATCATATGATCCTCATCTATTGGAGCATGTTGTTTTCTTACTCCCATTGACTCCTCTTGTGTATTAATACTCTGAATGTATTTATCTAACTCTTGTTGCTTTTTAACTTTGTTTACTAACCTCACTAACTTTTTTGATGTACTCTCTTTTTGTTGTTTTTTTTAATAACTCCTCAACACATCCAAAACAACTACCACTGCTACTTTCTGAACTATGCACTGCTGAAATCTAATGTTTGTTCTATTGGAGTCACGCTTGGTGATTTCTTTGAAAACATCTCCACTCTCACCATAGATCCCATCACATCTTTATAACTATTCCTTTCCAATTGTACTACTAATCACTTTCTTTACTTTTTTCTCAATCTAATCTCTCACTTTCTTTTCCATTTGCTTTCTTTCTACCTCTATTTTCTGCCTTATATTCTTTTTAATCTGTTCTTTAAACTGCTACATCATTTACATCTTCCATTGTAATTAATCCTTCTCCTTCCTTATTCTTACTCCTATTTCTTTGCTTTGATGTACTCACCCATTGTCCTTTAAATCCTCCTGCCAAAGGAGTGTTCTCCCAATATAATATAGAGTATCTGTTGTTTCTTTCTTTTACTTTACATACTTCTAAATGTTTTATAGGATGGAAAGCTTTGAGATTCCTTTCTTCCTCTTTGTGTATCATAACCAGTACTGTACAGTGAAATTCGTTTAAACTTTTTCTGAATTCTACTGCAGTTGCAGTCAAAAAGTACTGCAGATAAACTGCAATTTTACTGCATATGTTTTGGACTGGGTGGTACAAAAATGGACGAAATTACTGCACTTTTTTGGAATTTTATTACAAAAATACTGCAGTTTCTTTCCCGCTAGTTTGCTCCTCGTTGGGAATGCAAGTGTAGGATACATGTTGTAGCAGTAACATGAATTAGAAATTATTTCTACTGATGAAATTATTTAAAAATTATTACCAGTCCAGCATGGAAACTGCAAAAAAACAAGAAATGCATTCACACATACTAGTAACGATAGCTTAGAGAATTCGATATACATAGACTTGGAATATTTCCAGTGATCAGTGAAATGTCAATTATTGTAAATGTCAAAGCTTGCCAAGTTAGTTTAGTTGTAAAATGTGCTTATTCATTATTCTATATATATATCTTAAAGGGGGGGTCTCATTTAAAATATTAATATTGGGGGTGAAAGATGGTAAAATGTACTACCTTTTCTCCCATTGCACCTACATCCGCGAGAGCTTCCATTTGTTACAATTTAATCCCAAAGTTACGAGTGTGAATTTCGCGTTTTAGCAATTCCCAGATTTAATGATGACGTGTTATACGACGATATAAGCCGCCGATAGTTGCCCCAACTATAATAAGGCTGTGTTATAGCGTCGCATAACACGTCATGCTCAGATTTGGGAATTGTTAAAACCCGAAATTTAGCCACGTAACTTTGGGACTAAATTGTAAAATATGGAAGCTCTCGCAAATATAGGTGCAATGGAAGAAAAGGTAGTACATTTTACTATCTTTCACCCCCAATATTAATATTTTAAATGAGACCCCCCTTTAATGTTTCAGTTTAAATTCATTCATCTCTGTCTTGTTTAATCATATCAGCAGCTTTCTCTCCAATCATTAATACAGGGTACATTTGGATGACCCGTTATTGGTGTTGGCATAATGGAAGCATCAGCTACCCTTAGATTGTGTACACCATGTACTCTGTGACAAATTAGAAAGTCAATAAATATCAATGACCTAGTTGATTTGTTACCTTAGTCTGTGATCAACAACTGCCATTGGATCACTACTTGGACCCATTTTGCAAGTGCTACAGGGGTGATGTCCCGTTGTTGCAAATGTCTTCAATCTGCATTTGTCATATTCATCTTGATTGATTATAGACAAAAAACATTCTTGTGGGTACGTAGTCAAAATTGGATTGTATTGCTGAAAAACTTTTGTAGAAGCAAGCTTGTATACAAATCTCAGTCCTTCTACCATCACCCTCCAGTCATCTGGGTGAGATAAATATTTTGGATCAATGACGGGAGGATCATGTGGGTTGTTGCTTTGAAGAGTTACAAATCCTCTGCTTTTGGGACGGAGGAGAATCGGAAGAAACGTCATGAAGTCAAATGGGTTTTGGTCAATCAGTAATCGGCTTACCTAAAAAAAGAAATTAGCTTGGATTTTTAATTAATCTTATTTTCGTGCCTCTGTTGGCAACAAATGGCATAATGGTAAATTCTGGCTGAAAAAACTTTGTGGAAAAAGTAGTAGTAAGATAGATAGTAGCAGTAAAATTGCTGGGGAAGGGCAGCTTTTGGAAAAGATAGTGAAACTGAAGGAAAAGTGCAGTAAAACTGAATGTAGGGTGCAGTAAAACTGAATGCAAAATGCAGCAAAACTGAAGGATAATTACAATAAATTGAATGCAGAATGACAAGTGAAAAAATAGTGCAGTTAAACTGAAGACAGTGCAGTAAAACTAAAAGAAAACTGGTAATTCTACAGTTTTGCTGCAGTTTCACTGCGGTTTTCTTATATTTTCCTGCTGGTTTCGGAAAAACTGCAATTTTTTAGCTGGTAAAGGTGATTTTAACAAAATACAGGGACTAAAATATTTTAAAAAATTTTCTTTGGTGAATATTATAGGCTATTTGCAGCCCGACCATATTTATCGTTATGCTGCTTGCTTCCAATAGAGGCACGGAAGGGACATACAGTTAATTGTACTTACAAATGAGAAAGAGGATTTATAAAGGTGAGAAAGAGTGTCAGAAACGTAGTATATTTCTATATCTGGCCAGTCAGTATTTTTGTTGAATTTCGTGTTGAAAAAAGCAATACCCTCAAATCCCAGTGGAGATGTCATTGGACCAGATCTATGTTTTAACCACATGTCTAAATATTTGTTATCGTCGTATCTAATTCTGCTTAGGGACACAGACTGGTTAAGAATGTATATCATGCCACCAAGAGAGACATGGTCTTGAAGATTTTGTCCAATACCTGGTAAATGAACAATGGTTGGAATCTGTTAAAATTAACATTGATGTAATTAATTTTTAACTTTTTACAGGCAAAGTGTTTTACATTATTTTCTTCTAGTATACGTTTAGGCCCAATTCCAGACAACATTAATAATTGGGGACTATTATAAGCTCCTGCTGATATAATTATTTCAAGTTTGGCCTTTGCTTTGCATAAAGTCTTTTTTCTTAAATAATGAACTCCAACAGCAGTGTAATTTTCTATTAGAATCTGTTTTTTATAAATGTATAATATATATGATACCATAAACAGAAAGAATACTGACTTTGGATACTAAAGCTTCAGAAATTACAAATAGGTTTCTTCTACTCATTACTGGTTTCAAATAGCAATTGTATGTACTGCATCTTGCACCATCCTTTATTGTAACAGGAGGATACATAAAACCTAAAATTAAGATAATAAGCTTTTAATGGATGAAACTATATGGGGGAACTGTAATTTACCAGTCTGGTTTCTGCCATTGTAATCTGTTATTGACTGTTTCAGTTCTTCACCTGCTTGAAGAAAGGCATCTGCCAAAGGACTTTTGAAATCAGGAATAGACACTGACATTGGTCCTCCTTTATGATGATATTCATCTAACAATAATGAGTAAAATTGATTCCACTTGAAAATTTGCACTTTTAATCCATATGAAACCAATAGAGACTGCTTGGGAATCTATTGGAAATTTAGGATGAATTGCACCAACTGTGGTTAAAGCTTGAGTTCTATAATTTGGAGTTAAGCGAACCTTAGATTTATTCCTCCACCTAAATATTTTTGTTGTCCAGTGCATTTTTATATTTTAGTTTACTAACTAACGTTTTAACAAAAGATTTCTGTAAGGAAACAGCTCATTGATTGAATATTGATGATCCAGCCAATACGCTCATTTCTATACTAGAGCATGGGCCCATGTTGATGTGATTGGCTAATCCAACAAGGAGTCCCAGTCATTTCATTTGCTAAGAGCTCAATAATGTCAGCCTTGTGGGCAGACGCTCTACTATACTGTAGAAGTGAGATATTCTTTGGCGTTAGCCAAAAAAAGCCTGGTTGTAGGCTATCCATACCTAATTTAACTTAATCAAACTCAATTTAATTTAAAATGGCCTAGACCATGTTTCGAAACGACCCATTTGTGCTGAAGATTTTTCAATTTTTTTTATTTACCAGTATTATCATCACGTCTAGTTTTTGGAACATTATAATCTTCCAGCTTCATAAAGTAAGGAAAAATATCTTCATAACTCCATCCTGGATTTTCCTTGGCCCATAAGTCGTAATCAAGTTTATTTCCTCTTGTATAAGCCATGAAATTAATAGAACTTGTTCCACCTAATGCTTTGCCTCTGTTTAGTGATGCCCTCTGGAAAAAAATCAACAGTTTGCTTCTTATGTTTAATATTAATTGACTTTCTTACTTTTCCTTTAAAATATCCATTAGAATTTTTTTGTGGTACAGAATAGTAGTTCCAGTCCATTTTCGATCCTAATGCCCTGTAAGCTCGCAAAGGAATTTCGGAGTCTGGTAAGGGTTCACCTCCAGCTTCCAATAATAAGACAGTAACATTAGACAGTAACATTACTGTCTTCTGATAGCCTTGCAGCAATGACAGCACCAGCAGAACCAGAACCAACTAAAAACAATTTTGTTTTGTTAATAGGAACCAGGAAAAAAAAAAAAACCTGTAAAAATTTTTCGCTTTTTTTTAACAAAAATTTTGTAAATTTTTACAAATTATTCAAAATTTTGTAAACTTTTTGTGAAATTTTTTTAAATTGCCATATATTTTGCAAAATTTTTCAAATTTTTTTACTTGGGTAAATTTTTTTTTTTTTTTAATTGAAACTATCGTAACGAATTGGCAAATATTACTATTAGACAGATATTACTACTTATTAGACTATTGCTTAGAATTATTTTTATAAAATTTTTTTATATTGAATTTTATAACCATAAAATTAACAATGTTAAACCTAACCATAGCTAATTTAACTTAATCTAACCTAACCTTACTTAGTTTAATTAATCAAAATCAATTTATACTTTAAAGTGGCCTAGGCCATAACCTACTAGGGAGACCACTTTTTGGCACAACACACTCTGGGAAATATAAAGACAAAAATCATAACTTTAAGGAAGTAAACTCTCCCTACTTTAACTTCCAACAAGACTAACAAGATTCCCATTAGACCTAATCTAAGAATCTAATTAAAACTCCGAGCTTAATTACCTATAATGTAATCAAAAATATTTTTTTCAATACAATCGCCAAATACATCATTAAAGCAGAGCAAAACTGTTATAAAGGCAGCAAACTTCATTCTGCTTGATTGCGTGAGTTTGTCGTTTGAAGTAGCTTGCAACTTGTTACGTACAACTCCACTACTCTAGCTGCACGTAATCGGTCCTGCTGTACATTCATAAACCAAATATATTTTCTTTTGAATTGTAGAATAATGGCAAGCAGGAAAAATTTTTTTTAACTGACGTCATAAAGCTTAATAAAAAATAAAAAAGATTTACATCTGAATAGATGATCAATCATAAGAAACTTTTAGTAATTATATAACATCTTTGATTTGTGATGTATCACACTTGTTTTAGTGTAGTAAATAGTAATTTTCTTTGAATAGATAAAAAATTATTCAAAAATTATTTTGTATTGCACCTGTACTTGTTGACTGGGTGTATGGAAGTAGTAAGACCATGCATAGGTATTTGCATTTGAGGTAAGTGAATATAGGAGTAAAGGAACAACTCTACTGCAGCCAATCAGAATACAGCCCAGCTCAGAAACCCAAGTAAAACAAATTTCAAAAAAGTAATTGGGCCCTTTTTTCCAAAAATATACAAAAAGTTGCAAAAATTTTATAGAAAAATTTGAGAATTAGCAAATTGTGTGAAAAATTTACAAAAAGTTTGCCAAATGCGTGAAAAATTTGCAAAAATTTTGCCAAATGTGGAAAAATTTACAAAAGTTGTGCCAAATATGTGAAAATTTGGAAAAAATTTAGAAAAGTTTGCAAAATGTGTGAAAATTTGCAAAAAATTTAGAAAAGTTTGCAAAAGGTGTAAAAATTTTTATAAATATTTTTTTTAAAAAACTGCAGTGAAAAAAACGCTTTCTTTTTTTTGAAATATTATTCTACAGTTTTTGGACCAAATTACTTTTTCAGCTGGGAATGCTCAATCTCTGCATACACTTTTGATTTCAACATAACTATGGACGTAGATATAGATAGATATAGATAGTTTGATCAAGAATGGTGATTGATTGTTCAATTATAATTTATTTCATGGTGTAGATAAAGTTTATATAAATTAAAATGAATGCATTTATAAACAAGTGTTGCAATTGAATAATGAATTATTTAGGAATTTAGGTACAGCTCACTGCTACACATGCTTAATAATTTTTGTGTCTTTTGCTTTAGGAAAATGATATTGCTTAAAGTATAAATTTTTATTAACTCGCTTAGAATATAAATCATTGAAGAAAGCGAGAGAGAGAAATGAGGCTTAACATCGCCAGCAGCTACCAGGGTCATCCACATATTGAGACAAAATCAAAATCGTAAAACACTTATACAAAAATTAAAACTGATAACTAACAGCAATTGAAACCTGAGATTTCACTTAACTTCCTTAAAATTTAAAAAAATTTTTCAAAACTTCTAAAAATCTAGTAAAATGTTTGTTATGCTATGCCTCCACCAGACCAAATATCTAGATAATTTAATATCTGAATAAAATATATTGAGATATTTAGTTGGCCCTACCACAAATTTTTCAAGATATCTGAGTTTTCAGCCGAATTACCTAGATATTAAAGTTTTAGAAAAATAGTCAATAACCCAATACCAGGAGACAAAAGTACATTACAAAGCTTTTTTGGCATGATCACCTACCTGCATAAATTTGTTAATCATCTAGCAAATTAAACACATATCTTACGCATCTTCAACTGGCAAGAGCATCACATAAAACAGTTCACTACATTACAGCGTCTTATCTCAACTGCACCAACCTTAGTTAGTTTTGACCCAACTAAAAAACTTGAGCTTACAGCTGATGCCAGCTCGTATCGACTTGGAGCCACTCTACTGCAACCAGATGGGCCTGTGGCATATGCATTGCTTTCTTTAAACAACACTAAAATGGCCCAAATTGAAAAAACAACTTCTAGCCATCCTATTTGGTTGTGAGCGTTTTCACTATTATTTTTATAAACACAGCTTTACGGTGCAAACCGATCACAAGCCTCTCGTACCAATTATGAAAAAGCAATATGCCGAAATTTCACCAAGACTACTACGACTACCCATGTGCTTGCAACGATACGATTTTGCACTCATCTATGTGCCAGAAAAAGACCCTACTTATTGCTGATGCACTGTCACGTAGGGGCTATAAAAAAGATTGATACTTTAACATCTAAATTAAGAGAACTCAAAGGTTTAAAGTCTAGTACTCTTAAGCCTTCTTATGCTTCTGCTGTTACTGGTCCTAAGTCTAATGCTTGGGTGACTCCTGGTTCTGGACTTGTTCCATCTGGTTTCAATTTTTCTGCTTCTACTACTACTAGTTTTGATTTCCCTCGTAATCGAGTGGATTCTGGGGCTTCTGTTTTATCGGGGGTTTCCTCTGCTTCTGGAGGTAAGCGTCGCTTTGCCGGTAATGGTAACGGTGACAGGGTTAACCAGCCAGCAAAGCACAAGCGTGGACGCAAAAAGTCGGTTATGATTGGCTTTGGTAATGTTGCTGGAGCTCTCAGGGCTGTTACTACAGCTGCTCAGCTTAATGCTTTTGTGAGGCGGTTCTTGAAGATCCGTACAGCTTTTATATCACGATTAGATCCCGAGACCACAGCTAAGAATATTGGTGCATACTTGTGTGATAAACTGAATATATTAGAGTATGCAGTTCACAAGATCTGCACGAAATATAATACTTATGCCTCTTTCCATATTCGTGCCCATGAGGCCGTTTTTGAAAATTTATTAGAGCCTTCCAGCTGGCCTAGCGGCTCTTTTGTTCTGTTATTATGGTCGACTGTATACAGGCATGGTTTTAGACTCATCTTCTGTTGAGCCCTTCACCAATAACTATGGTGTTGTTACTGATAAGGACCGTAATCCTATTGTATCCGTGAATACAGTTTCAACTGTTGATAGTAATATACCTGTGAATCCAACCACTGTTGTTGTTGATGCCAATCTTGATGGGGCCATTCCATCGGTCTTGCCTACACCTATGGAGGAGGGTGTGTCTGTGTCTGCTATTACTCATGGCAGTTAGTTTGTACTATCAGAATGTTAGGGCCTTAGGACGAAGACTAATCTTTTCTTTGAGTCCATGTTGGGTAGTACATATAATATTTTTGCACTCACTGAGACATGGCTCAATTCTGTTTTTTTGGCCTCAGACCTCTTTACGGATGACTTTACTGTCCTTTGTAATGACCGTTCTACCAACGTCGGTCGTGATGTTATGGGTGGTGGTCTGTTGTTGGCCTTTAGGAATGTTCTTAAGCCGGTTAGGCGTTTTGATTTGGAGTATTCTGAATATACACTGTGGGCTGAGTTTTTTGCTAATGGCACCCGGTGCCTTTTGGAACTTTGCTACTTTCCATCTATTACCTTGTTGACTGTCTATTCTTCTGCATTTGCTACGTGTGAACAACAAGTCACTAGATTTAATGGTGATATTTATATTTTGGGTGATTTCAATCTCCTTAATGTTAACTGGAGCAACTTTGATTTGACTAACTATCCATCACTTCGTAGACCTATGGCTGAGTTTGTTATTTCTTTTTGTGTTGGTCTCTGTTTGCATCAGCTAAATTTTG
>JAQGAS010002079.1:0-12811 GCA_034686365.1 Pachymerium ferrugineum
GATCAAAATATGACTACTTTATGATCAAAATTATGACTAAAAAATGATTACTTTATGATCAACTTTTTTTGTAAGGGATAAATATTTTATAACGTAACGTCAAATATTTCATAACAACGGCAAACACTTCATAACATAACGGTAAATACTTCATAACGTGATGTCAAATATTTCATAACGTAACATTAAATATTACGTAATATCCTCATTACGTTAAGATTTTTATTTTTTGTGATATAATTTGGGCCTCCATACTGTCGCTTTTTGGATTCCGCCATTTTTCAAAGAACATGTGACAACGCCTAACAAATCAGTCATCCTTACAAAATTCATTAGTTCAATGTGACAGTTTACAAACTAAAGTTTATCTAACGAACTAAATGTTTCGTGCAACAGAAATTTTTAACCAGTGGTTTAAAATCTAAGGTTAACCTTTGATTCAACTGCAACCCACCAGTAGAAATATACATGTTTGGCAGGAAAGCCCTCTGCTGTTAGATTGACACCAGGGTGTGTTCTATCTTTTTTAAATTTTTCTTTATGTCAGTTTGTGATGGGTTGTCAGAAAATTTTTGAGGGTGATTTATTTTTCTTTTTGTTTTTTAAGAGTTAGATTTTTTTTTATAGTTTGTGGTATATTGGTCTGTTAGAAGATGAATGATGGGTTGAATTGGAATTGATGGAAGAGATCAATTTGGGTTTACTTTAGAATTTTTTTTAGGTGTGTGAGGTTGTTTTTATGTGGAAAAGTTTCGAGTTCTATATTTTTCAAATTTTTTTGAGAGAGTTAGTTGTTGGTTTGGCCACTAAAGGGCACTGCGTGGCTGAAAACTATATTTTATTAATAGTGTATTACATTTTTAAATTTTTTTAATAGTTAATTCATTTTATTTTTGCAATCTTTTGTTTGAAGATGCAGTGAAACTTAATGACTCATTTTTGGCAAAACAATTACGTTATTTACAATGTAAATAACATCTTGCTAACTATTTTAAAAATGGAGTGGTGAAATTACGTGCAGAAGACCGCAGCAATATGCATAAAATGCAGTAAAACTGCAGCAATATGGGAAAAGGCAATAAAACTGCAGCAATATGCACAAAATGGAGTAAAACTGCAGTTTTTGACTGTCAAAAAATGCAGTTTTTAATTACGACATGCTAAATGGGCTCATTCTGGGATTCTAATTGTGAGATGTTGTTACATGATTTTCAGAAATTATTTTTCCATACCAAATACTTGATGAAGTGTTGGAAAAGACCAAAAGTATCTCAAAATTTAACTTTGATGCAAATCTAACAACTATGCAAAATCACATTGACAATAACCAACAAGGCTCACCTTCAACTTTTTCAGGCAATCCCCACTAAACGGAAACAAAAAAATCAACTTTCTCAACTCAACCAATTTATAAAACCAGTCACCAGAAGAAAAAATCTGAAAAAAAAATTTTTTTGCTATCGATTTTGTCTAGATGTTAACCACTGTCAACCTAATCTATAATTTAACCACTTATCTTGTAGACATGTCACAATGAAAATTAGTTTAATCACAAACCAATAAAGATAAGACATCAACAATTTTACAACACCATAAATTCACCATAAGCCAGAAACGAACCTGTAACTATATCAGCAGTATTCCCAACATTTAAAAAAAAACTCAAATTAATTTGCTCATAAATTTTAACACCTAAAGGATCAAGTCCGTCGTGCCACATACGTCATCTATTCGATTACAACCCATAAATTCGTGATACGTCAACAGAGTGCGACAGATGTATTCATATATTAAGTTAGGGCCATTTATCATATACCGTTGATAATTTCCCAGACGCAATGAATCATGGACGTTTCATCGAAATATCGTCTCTGACACACCATTCTATCATTCATGAGCCAAAGGTAAAATTTAATACACGACTCATCCATCTTAAAAGTGCAGTTATATTGCTTAAAGTGTTTGACATTTTTTGTATTGTACTTAAAGTACGGATCTCAAAGAAGAGACGAACATTGAAGTTGAGAGTTGTTAAACAGTTGTTTATTCCCATTGTGTTTTTAAGATAAATTTTAGGTTATAAGTTTTTCTACATTTTCGCCATTTCCATACGAGAATATGATGTTTAAAGGTCCCTCTACCCCTGGCTGCCTCTATTACGTAAATAAAGTTCACGACATTAGCGCCAATTGGTGACAGTTTGTTGCATCACAATATAAAATTATTGTTGCTTGCGATAACAATTTTTTGTTAGATTTTTGAAGTCGGATTCTGTAAAGAAAAACTCTGCAGGAAAACTGATATGTGGTAAAACAGCAATGAGTAGATCATATTACTGCATTTTTATTCTTAAAATTGCAACGAGAATTAAAATTATTGCATTTTTATAGTAAATTTGTAATAAAACTCATTAGGTGGGTCAAATTACTGCGTTTGTATAGTAACTTAGCAGTAAAACTAGAATGAGAGGGTCAAATTACTGCATTCTTATAGTAAATTTGCAGTAAAATTGCATCATGTGGATCAAATTACTGCATTTTTATATGCAGTAAAACTACGATGAAAGTCAATTACTGCATTTTTTATAAAAAATATACAACGTAAAACTACAACGAGATAATGAAATTATTGTATTTTAGCAGTATATAGTAAATAAAACTGCAGTTTTTTGAAAAAATGGTTAAACTATATAAAAATTGTAAAAAACTGCAGTAAATTAAGTCAAATTTTTGCATATTTTGCAGAAAAATTGTAGTAAACTCAGTTTTAAAAAAAATGATACAACTCTGTAGAGAAACTAGAAAAACTAAAAAAAAAAAAACTTTTACAATAAAAATGCAGTAAAACTGTTTTTGATTATTGTAACTACATTTTTTTGTTATGAGTAATCAAAAAAATCATTCGACTACCTGTTGGAAATGTAGATTTTATCCACTTCTCTATTTCCCAGATATGTGACGTCATCATATCACGTGTCGACTTTAACAGGTGTCTTTTCTTAAGATGAGTCACATTCCACTTTACACACATGTAACCTTGCCGACGCTGTATCGCTGTTCAGTCCAGCTGGCTGGCCTTTTTAACCTTTCTTAATAATTAAACCTTCTGTTATCTTGTTATACTTCGAGTGGACTCTATTTTTTGCCTCCGAAATAAACACTAAGCGGGATTATTCGACGACCGCCGAATGCCAACCTAAACATCTTGTCAAGTTTAACCATCCATTCATGGGCCTTAGCAAAATCCAACACTATCAAACTAAAACCATGTGATGAAGTCGACTACTACAGCACGTCAACACTATAAATACTTTTGACTAATGATTAAAACAGAAAAATAAAAGTGAATCTCATCGCCCAACATGGAAATCATCAGAAGTTGTGGTTTATTCTTACTTGATGAAACAGATGAGAAATCTATATACATAATATGCGCGGGGAAACCTTTGATGTTTTGTGGGAGTCCGCCAGCCTTCCCACAATCACTGTCAGTGAAAACTTATATGTCAATCGATATCACTTTTTTCATAGATGAGCCATCGATTGAGAAATTATTAAAAATTAGATTAATTTTCGAGTTATTAGTCAAAAACTGTTCGCAAATTGAACGTTTTGATTGGCTGTCTCTGATTGAGGGAGGAGCCAGGCAAGCATGTGCTGTGCCGCTTCGATTTTTATTTTTCTATGGCTAAATAAGTAAAACATTTTCCAACTGACAATTACATAAAAAAAGGAACTGGGCCTGAATAATAACAAAGTTTTAAGGGAAGGAACTGGGCCTGAATAATAACAAAGTTTTAAGGGAAGGAACTGGGCCTGAAAGTTTTTAGGGAGGAAACTGGGCCTGAGTTTTATAAAGTGCTAAAAGAAGGAAGTTAAAAAGTGGCAAGAGATGGGGTGAAAGTCAATATTAAAGGTGCTAAGGGGTATTGAACCTCAATATTAGGAATAATGGTTTTTTTGCGTATGATCTGTGGATTTTCCACAGGTTCCACCTAGTCCTAGTAGAAAGTGGTAAATAATGACCCTATATGGTTATTTTAACAGAAACTTATGAAACAATTCAAAACAATACAATCATCAACTCTCACATTAATTGCACCATAAAGTTAGACATTGCTGAGTTGAGAAATTCTTACATGCATTCAAGGATCATATAACTGCTAGGACTGTATATTTAGCAGTCTTAAATTGAGTTGTCTGACTTGTATTGACTTCAATTTATTAGTTTCCAGTTTTTTGTATGTTGAATGGATAAAAATGCTGTTAACGCCTGCTGGTGGTCAAAGAGGAAAATTTATGAGCGCATTTGATCTTGTTAATCAAATTTTAATCCGGTGAGTGTCG
The DNA here is from genome assembly GCA_034686365.1 of Pachymerium ferrugineum. Classification (NCBI taxonomy): domain Eukaryota; kingdom Metazoa; phylum Arthropoda; class Chilopoda; order Geophilomorpha; family Geophilidae; genus Pachymerium; species Pachymerium ferrugineum. Next base: position 4,347 of record JAQGAS010002079.1, read on the forward strand.
CGGAAGGAAAGTCGGACGTCGTGATCGTTCAATCTAATTTTTTTTTTGCCATGTTTGTTGATGCATGGAAGGAGTTGTGCAGGTCGCGGTTTCCTTTCCTTACTTCAAAAGAGGAGGAAGATGGAAATATTTTAAATTAATGTGGATTATTAAAGGCGTGTAGTTGAAATTTTTGCATGAATTGACTGGATTTACAGAATTGTACAATTTCATTAAGCACTACTATTGGGAGTCAAATATTGTCTACTGTCAAAGAATATCCATGATCTGACAAATATAAGAACGCTCATTTCTACAGTAAAGCGTGGGCCCATGCTAAGCATTTTAATCATTAGTTATCTGCAATGTGATTGGCTAATTCAAAAAGAAATCCCAGTCATTTCATTGCACTCTTAGAAATAAAGGTAAAGTAGAGTCTGAGAATAGGGACAAATGGATGAAAAGGTCTAAAAATAGTATGGGTTTCTACTACGAAAGGTTTAACATTTAGATGGTTTAACACTTAACCTTCCGTTGTAGAAACCCATACTATTTTTAGACCTTTTCATCCATTTGTCCCTATTCACAGACCCTATCCTACCTGTATTTCTAAGAGTGTGGCTGAGAGCTCAATAATGCCCAGCCTGTACTGTTAAAATTAAAGGTGGTATAAAACACTTAAAAGGGTATTTGCAATTGACACTATATGAACTTCCTAAAAGTAGTTGTACACACCATTGCTACAACTATTGCAATACAATCTGTAACATCATTTCCACATGCAAGGGCGTGAATTTGGCATGAACACTAGTTGGATGCTCAGCTTACACCTTGTATGCGTGGAAATGGTGTTAAAATTTGTATTGCGACAGTTATGGCAAGGGTGTTTACAACTACTTTTAGGAGGTCCATATAGTGACAACGTAGGAAGCTTCTCTCATACGGGTCCATGGTTTTTTAATTGATTTACAGAATTTGAGGTGTTTTCATTGATCGCATTATTCAAGGTGTGGGGGTGAGTAAGCTAACTATACTTCATAAAGCAGTCAGGTCACTTTGTTTTTTGTCATCAGTCAAAAAATATCGATGATCCAGTCATTACAAGAACGCACACTGCTATAGTAGAGCAAGGGATAAAAATGTTGGGATCGTTGAGCTCTCACTTTTTCTTTATTTTCTTAAAAACAGCAGTAATGATTTTATTGCAGTGTTGTTTACTGAGACGATTTCCTGCAGCTTTTCAAAGCAGAATTACTGCAGCTTTCAAAACAAGATTACTGCAGCTTTCAATACAGGATTACTGCAGCTTCAATGTAGGATTATAGCAGCTTCATTGCAGAATTACTGCAGCTTTCAAAACAAGATTACTGCAGCTTTCAATACAGGATTACTGCAGCTACACTGCAGAATTATTGCAGCTTCATTGCAGGATTATTTTAGGTTCATCACAGCTTCACTGCAGTATTACTGTAGGTTTTCCATAAAAAAACTGCACTAAGAATGCATGATCACTTCAGTTTCACTGCATTTTTTCAGTTGGGGTTATACAGTAGTTTGCAATGTTATATACACACGCCGTCTAGAGACGACTCTTTCAAATAAGCTTATTTTCCTTGTAAACTGCTGAAGTTGAATAAATACTGTTATTGTCAATTATTTTAACTTTACCTAAAAGAGCCTTTTATTATTGATGCTCGTCAGATAATAACAATATAAGAACTAAGAATTAAGTAATCAACGACAAACAGATAAGAATGACTTCTGGACATGTCCAGTCACGAATGACGGATTGCCAGTCAAAAAGTGTGCAAGCATTTGGGCACTCATAAAACTTCGACGTATCTATCTATAAACATCATTCCAAACGGTACACTCAAACACATCAACTTGAACCTGTTTTCAAAACCATCAACTGATGGCCCCCTCTGTCGTTCAGTGCACGCAGCACGGAAGAAAGGTCTCATATAGTTACTAAGGCAACGAAATCAATTTCTTGTGATGCTGGATCGACATCTATCGCATGATACGATCACAAGATAAAATGAGAAAAAAAACGATAAAAAAAAGAAAAAGTGAACCCAATCTGAGAAATTTTTTTCTTGAAGGAGATCGATCGATATAAACTAATCAACATTTTTTTGGAAAAAAAATTTATCAGTGTTTGTAATTGGCCGGATAATCAAATTTCTTTTTTTTAATGAAATTTTTGAATGATTTTTTTATTGATTTTTAAAATGTAAATTTTGAAATTTTTCTGCAGTAAACTGACCCAACTCCAAAAAAACTGCAATAAATTTGCCCAACTGCAGAAGAACTGCTAAATTTGCCCAACTGCAAATAGAACTGCAGTACGAATGGGCCAAATTATTGCACTTTAACTGCATTTTTAATTAAGAAGCAAAGAAAGTTATTTTATAAAATCTCAATATTGGTCAATTTGGTCAATCTGATTATATTTAATTAACAACAAAATCTCGGTATGCTAATATGAATTAATTTTCAGATTCTTATAAATCTTTTTAATATTACGACAATTTCTTTATTTTTAATAAGTTTCAATTTAACACAAATTGGTTGTTGTTGCTCTTAAGTTTTATAATTAGTCAAATTGGTCCTTTGATGAAATAAGGCGTAGTATTAATGCTATAATCTATCTTTCATTTTTATGTTAAGTTGATTTTAGTTTTTTTTATATTGGCCAGATTGAACAAATTGGTCATTTTGGTTAATTTGGACAATTTACTCATGCTAACAGTGTTTAACAACTTGCAAAATATTTTATTATATTTGTATCATGTGGATTTTCTCATCAGCAAAACTGATCAATCGGTCATTTTGGACAAATTGGAAGATTGTTAACTGGAATTAAAGCTTTTCATAGTAACTGACCAAAAAGTTGGTAAAAACATTTTCAGCAACTGTAACACGACTTTTTCCTATTTCTAAATTGGTCAAATTGGTCTTTTTGGTCAGTTTGGACAAGTTTGTCATGCAAACAATTTTTAACAAACTTACAAAATATTTTATTCCATTTGCACATTTTTATTTTCTCATCAGCAAAATTGATCAAATTGGTTATTTTGGACAAATTGGAAGTTAAGTCTGTTAACTTTTTCAGAAACCGACCAAAAAAACAGCATAAACATTTCAACTATACACTGTTAAAAATAAAGGTGGTACACAACACCTAAGTTGTCACTATATGGACCTCCTAAAAGTGGTTGTAAACACCCTTGCCATAACTGTCGCAATACAAATTTTAACACCATTTCCACGCTTATAAGGTGTAAACTGGGGCTTAGGGAGTGAATTCACGCCCTAAGGGAGTGAATTTGGCATGAACACTTGTTGGGTGCCCAGCTTACACCTTATGCGTGGAAATGGTGTTAAAATTTGTATTGCGACAGTTATGGTAAGGGTGTTTTACAACCACGTTTAGGAGGTCCATATAGTGACAACTTAGGTGTTGTGTACCACCAGCTTACCTACTTCTAAATTGGTCATAATTGGTCAATTAAAATTGTAAATCTATTACCCTACTAATTCTTTTCGTATTCCATAATTGGCTCATTCCAACAGCCAATTTTTCCCTATTGACCCCGTTAGAAAAACAGCAAATAAATAAGAAGTCTAGCACGTGCAGCAGAGCGTTGCAATCAATTTGTGCAGCTTGCCAACACCCATCAAAAACAATGCACAGAGATGAAATCTGGGCGGGTAATTTCCCCGGCCAAATCCCCAGTCATCATTTAAGAAAGAGCAGCTACAAGAAAAGGTTTATGCACATAATCATCTTGCACCCATTTGCCTCTCTCTGGCGAGCCGTCAAACATTTTTGTTCAACAAAATCGAGTCAAATTTATTGGACCTAATGGGGTAGTTGAGCGGTGTAATTAAGTTAGTGGGTGCGAGTTGGCAACTGGTGTAGAAAACCGATACAGGCACATGCCAATAACAAGCCAAATGGCCTGGATTTGGACCTTTTGCTGCTTGTGGTTTTCTTTCTTTTCTTATATGAAATATTAAAAACAAATTTTTTAAAAATTCTATATAGCTTGCAAATATAAATTTTTAATAATTATCGATTACAAAAACTAATTTTCGATTTTAAACTCGTTTATTTTTGTAATTGAAATTTTGGAGTCGAAATCGATTACTGTAAATCAACTAAAATGTTTATTTTAAAAAAAATTGAAGAATAATTTGAAAAAAGGCAACCAAAAATCGATTAAAGCATCGAATGCCAAAAACCAACAAAAATCGATAAAATTAATCGAATGTTGAATATCTAATAAATGTCGATTAAAAATCGAATGCAAAAAATTCAACAAAAATCGAATAAAAAAATCGAATGCAAAAAAACCAACAAAAATCGATAAAAATCGAATGTAAATATCTAATGTCGATAAAATCGAACGCAAAAGATCAAACAAATATTGATTAAAAATCGAATCAATTAAAATCGATCAAAAATCAAATGCAAAACATCAAACAAAAATCGATTAAAATCAAATGCAAAAAAAATAAAAGAAAAAATCGATCAATATTGAATGCAAAACATCAAGCAAAAATCGAATGAAAAAAATTTAAAAAAATTGATTAGTAATCAATTAACTAAAAAAATTTACACATATAGTCATAAAAAAATCAATAAAATATAATATGCCTAAAATCGATACTTCATCCACAGTCCCAAACCCAATGAGTGACAATCATCACCTTCTCACTCAAGCCAAATCGATCACTTTCAACTCCTACAAAAACCCTCGCCAAAAAATCCTTTCATTTCACAGCATTTTGCACTCACCCAGATTCAACCTTCAAAACCCCGTGTCCAATTGCCAAAGACTCATGTTTAAAACAATAACGAGCGGAAATGATTGCCCCTGTCAACTCATTTGATCACATCTTTGCTCAACCTCAAAAAAATCCATTTTCAAGAGACGGAAATTGCCATTTTCACACAGAATTTTTACTACTAGCAACAATCTTTTATTCCTGTTTAATAGCTCCCTAAATGGCGGATACACAATATTAATGTTGGTAATAACATGAACAACTTTATAATGTAATAAAACTATATTATTGATTTAGGGGATAGTAAATCCTGATTTCCAACATTCTACTTGAATTTCTATCAACTTGCTAAATAGCCATGACCTAAAAAGGAGACAATTTCATTTAAAGTTCAGAAAAACCTTTTGATACTCCGATGAAATTTGCAAGCACTTTTGAAACAGTTTTCTCATTCTGCCACTAGCTAAAGTGTTTTGATGGCTTGGCGCCTTGGGAATTTAGGTCACTTCCCGTTCAATAAAAAAAAGTTTAAGGCTGCAGACAAAATGGTTTACCATCTTGAACAAAATCTCTAGTTAATGATTTTTGAAATCAAAAACCTGTATAGATGAAAAAACTGTAGGATTACTGTAGTGAAAAGGTACTACAGTAATTCTAGTTTTGGAGTCAAATTGTTGCAGTAATTTGACCCCAAAACTAGATCACAGCAACAATTTGACCCCAAAACTAAAATTACTGCAACAATTTGACCGAAAAACTAAAATTACTGCAACAATTTGACCCCAAAACATAGAATTACTGCTTGACCCCAAAACATAGAATTACTGCTTGACCCCAAAACATAGAATTACTGCTTGACCCCAAAACTAGTATTACTGTAACAATTGTCCAGTTTTGAGGTCAAATTGCTGCAATTATCTTGCAGTTTAGGTGTCAAATTACTGTAAAAAGTCTACAATCATGGGGTCCAATTGTTGCAGCAATTCTAGTTTTAGGGTCAAATTGTTGCAGTAATTCTAGTTTTAGGGTCCAATTGTTGCAGCAATTCTAGTTTTAGGGTCAAATTGTTGCAGTAATTCTAGTTTTAGGGTCAAATTGTTGCAGTAATTCTACTTTTAGGGTCAAATTGTTGCAGTAATTCTAGTTTTGGGGCCCAAAACTGCAGTAATCGTCCAGTTTTGAGGTCAAATTGCTGCAGTTATCTCACAGTTTAGGGATAATGTTACTGCGATAATCCTACAGTTCTGGAGTTAAATTACTGGAGGAATCCTGCAGTTTTGAAGGAATATTACTCCAGTTTTTCTGCACTTTTCGAAGCTGAGTAACCAGGACATGGCACTCCTATTCAATTAACATTAGTTGGCTTTAGCCCGTCGTAGAATACTAATAATCCAGTCGATATAAAAACGCCCACTTTTGTACGAGATTATCGGCCTTGGCTAGGCATTGTTGAGCTCTTAGCCAATGAATTGGCCAGAACTCTTTTTTGGAATTAGCCAATCCCAGTGCAAATATCTAGATAATCACTGGGATCGTCAAATAGTGGTTTTATTTATCTGCACTGGCTAATTCCAAAAAGGAGTCCTGGTCATTTCATTGGCTGAGAGCCCAACAATGCCCAGCCTGGTGGGCCCATGCTCTAGTATAGAAGGCCTGATCTTTGGCTGAAGCCAACTGTGGAACAGTATGCGATGTCTATCTATTATAAAACATGGTTGGTTCTAAACTGAAACTTTTTAATCTGTTCATAACATCATCAGTAGATTGCAATCAATACAATGTTACTCCGCTAAGAAAAATATTACCCACAGCACCACGCTATTGGGATCCTTTTCTGACTGTAAAAAAAGTTGCTCGCATTACTCCTGGTTAGGCATATAGTGTTCTTATTAAAATCATTTATATAGCAGGATGTCATCCAGTATTTTTAATGCCAGACAGTGGCAGATGGTTGATGAAGACAGCCTTCTAAGCCAAAATCCCATTAGGTCAATGTTAAAATAATGAGCCTCTATGGCCTACTAATACATCAAAAGTTATTTTTGAAATCTCTTATTGTCAAATTTTAATTTGAAAGTTGAAATTGACCGATGAGCCTTCTAGTGGAGACACCGCATCGACAACCTACAAAACACTATTATAAATCAAAAGTTGTCTTATGGACCTAAAATGTTGCCAGATATTAGAAAAAGATGCCCTATAGACTGTATTGTAGGTCAAAGCAGCTGCGATAAATATTTCCTCTGAAATAGAACAAAGTAACTCCCACTGATATCAAAAAAGTGTTTGAATCTTGGAAGGGGAGGTGTCATATGATTGTTAGAAGTGGGAGGAAATATATAGAATAAACCAGACAGATTTCCAGAAAACCTGTAATAAGAATATAAGCAAATAAAATTGTTCAATGAACACCCTCTGTACTCACTTCTTGCAGTAAAACTACAAAAAGACGGTCTATAGAAAATTTTAGATCTGTAATATGGTCTCTTAAGGTATCTTTGCATTTGAGGTTCTGATCTATGTTGGATGTTCTTAGCAGTTTTCTATTAAGTTAAGTTACCACACATCTAGAAGTTGCGCTGTATTATGCGGTAAGTTTAGTTATTGTTATTGTTACTGCTATTATTTAGTGACATATTTTCAAAATGAAAACAAAGAAGCACCAATAGAAAAAACTGCAATGAAACTGCAGTAATCCTCCAATTTTACTGCAGTTTTTCCAAAAAAAAAATAAAAAGTGCAGTGAAAAAAATACCATACAAACTATACATAAACACATATAGCAGAAAAACCACAATAAAATTCTGAAATTACTGCAATTTTATTGCAGTTATTGGGTCAAATTATTGCAGGATTCTGCAGTTTTTGTTTTAATCAATGTTTTCTGTTTGCACACACAAGTTAACCAGTCAATAGCTACAACATTTGAAATCATCTAACAACAAATGATGTCAAACATTAGCAAGTAAGATGACTTCATGTTGGTTCTTTTCAACCATGCAATTGAAATAATACAGGGAACTGTTATTAGACCTCACATTTGATAGTTGATTACATTGGTATGCATCACTGGTTTTTGAAATTTGAACACTATAAAATAACCAACTGACATTAAGTCGTGGTCAATGTTATTTTAATATAAGATACTATAACTGAACCACAAACATCTTTAAAGATCATTGCTTGGCAAAATAAACTTCAGGGTTGGTAATACAGTAGTAGGTAATCTCTCAAACGCATTAGATGACTTGACTCACTTGCTTATCTATTGGGGTAACCCTGCAGGTGGAAAGCCTAACTACATACCCCCAGACTGCACTGAAGACGTACCCAAAATCAATTTGGCATGCTTTAAGCAGAAGAATGCTTCAAGACTGATTCCAATGGACTTTCTAGACTGATACTAATACATAATTTTACTGACTATAAATGCTTAGGGAACCCACCCTACCTAGATTCATTTAACAGGTAACCTATTCATTTCACACCCCAGCAAACAATAGCAGTTTTTGCACATTCAAAGGGCAGTTTTTCTATAGTTTATCTGCTTTTTTACTGCAAAAATACAGTAATTAGGTTCATTTTTACATAATTTTTCTCAATAACTGCAGTTGTTTTATTTTTTTGTACTGCAGTTTTTTGCAGTTGGCTCATATTCCTAGACAAAAAGACTACTGCTGGAACTTGAG